>PVHX01015571.1:0-46206 GCA_004024805.1 Geosciurus inauris
GACTGAACTCAGGGGCACTCGACCACTGAGCCACATCCCCAGCCCTATTTTGTGTTTTATGTAGAGACAGGGTCTCACTGAGTTGCTTAGTGCCTCGCCATTGCTGAGGCTGGCTTTGAACTCGCGATCCTCCTGTCTCAGCCTCCCTAAGTGCTGGGATTACAAGCGTGAGCCACCGCGCCCGGCTTGTAGGGTCAAATTTTAATGTCTCCTGTGGAGTTATTTGTAATACAGTTCAAAGACAATTTGGATTTATATGCATAGACTTATAAACGTGGAACAGAACTGGCATTTACCCTTACACTAATTTAACCTTACACATTGTTTTGTATTTATGTTATTTCTTGGACCAACCAGATTTAATATTTTTGTGATAGACATGTATATGAAATTCTTTTATGTCCCCCAGAGCAGTAACTCAACAGTCAGAGGGGGATTGCAAATGAATTTATTTGCAATTGATCTGTTTGGTTGCCTGAAGGAATAGTTTAGATATGATTTTAAAACCTTGAGAATGATTGCCACTTTCAATTACGTGTGTCTACATTGTCATCTTTATACTAAGCCATTGTACAGTACAGGTAACTAAGAATCATTTAACAGCTAAGGAGCCTCCAGTTTGGAGCTTCTGAATGAAAGAGGGAATATGGACCTGGAGAAACTATTCCTCTGATTCAAAATCACTCTGAAAGGTACTCAGGTGAAATCCAGAAAAAAAGACAATTGGGGCTATTTGAACAACATCTAATCCTTAGTGATTGATATAAATGAAAAAACAATGTTGTATTTTAAAGTAGCAGCTGATGCATTTGAGAAAATGATAGAGTCTTGACATTATTTTTCTTAGTATTTAGTAGATTGTAGGGTCAAATTTTAGTGTCTCCTGTGGAGTTATTTGTAATACAATTCAAAGACAATTAAGTAGTACAACCTCTGTAGCTCCCTTTAATGCAGAGACATCCTGGAGTGTTTTCACATTCCTAATACAAAAGATAAGCAGTGTTCAATTTGAGAACATGGCCCAATGAAAGGATAAAAGGTCTGAATGAATCTATTGACTCTGCCATTTCAGATTCCAGCTGAGAAAGAATTATAAATTGACCTGTGTAATTACCAAACTGGAATGTGAAGATTTTTATGTTGGTGCTGAGGATTTTATTGTTATTGTTTTCTGTTTCTGAACTAGATTATACATCTCCTTCAGCTGATCACAAATGATAACAGCTTAACTCTGAAAGATGACTTCTAATTCCAAAGTCCCAAATTGTTCATTGCTTTGTGCTGCGAGTTATCATGTGGCAATTTTAAAATCAATTCGTCATTTAACAGAAAACAAGTCATTTTTGCAGAAATCCAGTGGAATCTGCCTCTGGTTAAAATCCTAGCATCAGCATCTTATCCTAGGTTGAGCAGAGCAGGGGCTTGTGCTTTCCCCCTACACTGTGGGATATTTCTTGCTGAGAGATTTCCTGAAGAACATGTGACATCAATGAGGAGAAGAGAGCACTAGAAATGAATCAGATTTTTTAAATAATATTTACTAGTGATAAGGTAGGAGCTACTAAGGTACAAATAACCCTAAGAGGAAGAATTAATTTACTTAAACTCATTCACCGTTTAGTGTAAATGGCCCATGTAAATTTTATGTTTATGCAGACATTTTCAATTTAGTCAAACAATATTTGCTGAGCACTCATTCTATACCAGGTAACCATGCAGATATTAGAGATACTGGCACAAACATGAACCAGTGCCTAGCCTCAGGTGGTCACAGTTTAAGAGGAAGGAATGACAAACAGATAAAACCTCCTCAGTAGCCAGGCTCTGCTTGGGATTAGCATCAGCATTAAAGGAGTACAGAGCAGGGGCATGTAGCCCTAATGAGCAGTGAGTAGAGCACAGGTCTCCCAGAAGATCTGCCTCAGGCTTATAACCCAGTAACACCTAGAACAGGAATGTCCTAGTTACCTAAAGAAGGTAGAGCTTGGGAGGAGAATAGTAAAAAGAAGAGGAATGAGAGAACGTTGCAGTGAAACTTCGCAGAATTCTCACATGATCAGAGAACAGGGGTTTCCTGAGGATTTGGACCTTTTCTGTGTTCTTTACCTGCATCTCAAATAATAGCCCATTTTGGACAATAAATAAATCATTATGGAATGAATAAAATAATTAGATACTATGGGTCCAGATCCAAAGAGAAAAAGACGGGGTTATAGAGCAGTTTAATGAACGCTAGACAAGCAATCAAAGACTTAGAATCTGATCCCAGCTCTACCAAACACTTAAGTGTCATGGATTACCCAGGGAATCAGGTTTCCTCACCTATATAATGAGAGTGTTAGATGATATAATCTCTAATATCTTTTGATATCTAGAATGTATAAAATTATTCTACATCTGTGACCAAAAATATACTATTACGTTCTAGGAAATTATTTCCAAGTCACAGAGTGAGAGTCAAATTTTCAAAACTGCATGACTTTTAATATAATGTTCAATGTCATATAAAAGAAGACGGTTTTTCCTTTAACCTACATTTTGAAGGAAATTTTGATCTATTTTGATTGTCCCCAGGAGATGTTCCATTCATTTTAAAATTTTAGAAAAGCAGCTATATTCATTTGGAGTATATTTAGTTTGTTTATAAAATAAAATAACAAGAAAATAGGAATTTATTTCACTGCAAAACAAAATTAAGCTTAGTTGAAAAGATTGGGCAGGTCATATGAGACCCTGCTATTGGACAAATCAAGCTACCAGAGCACCCAAGGGTATCTGTACCCAAGAATGGGATGCCATTTCTCCAAAGAATCTGCTCTTAGAAACACAAATATCCTTTGCCTATGTTACTTTATATTCCAGGACTGCCTTGAATTTGTTGAGATTTAGCCAGAATGTCAATTTTTGTAGAAGTGGATGCAGAAAATCTAATACATTCCTAAATTTCAGTAATAGAAAAATGGAAGCTATCCTGTCTGAATACCACATAAATTCTGTTTTGCTTTGTTAAGAAGTTCGACGCTATTAAAGAAACCTACCAGCACTTGATCTTTCATCTTTTGTAAATTAGTTGATTTTCCTGATTGGGAAACAAAAGATTCCTTCCTTCTTTCTTTCTTTTCTTTTTTCCTTTTTTGGTAATGGAGATTGTACTTAGGAGCACTTGACCACTGAGCCACATCCCCAGCCCTATTTTGTGTTTTCTGTAGAGACAGGGTCTCACTGAGTTGCTTAGCACCTTGCGGTTGCTGAGGCTGGCTTTGAACTTGCGATTCTCCTGTCTCAGCCTCCCTAAGTGCTGGGATTACAGGCTTGCATCACCACAGCAGGCTTCTTTATTTTTAAAGTCTAATAATTTATTGGGATATGGCTTGATGCCATGAGTAAATTTCTCCAAAATATGGTATGCTTTCCAATATTCGGTTTCCGTGGTCACTATTTTCAGAATTCTGTTCACTCTTATCAAAATCTGACTTTAGAAAATACCATCATCCCAAAAGGAACATGGTTCCCATAGTGTGGCCACTGGACTAGTTTTGAGGTTGGTATGCAGGAAGCTGGATGAAGATAGTGATAATAAACCTGTGAAAGACGAAGATTTGAGAAGAAAAGGACACACAGAGAAAAATAAAATGCTTGCTCCTTAAAATTAACATGAAATCAAATTTCGTAGGTAATGAATAAATCTTCTAAGAAAGGTAGTCAACAAAAATCATTATCTAGAATATATATTTACTTCAAATGAAGACAATTGCATGGGAAAATATGACAGACTTCCAAATAAGTCTGCCTAGGACATTCAAAGTACAAACGAGTTTCTTATTTAAATGGAAGAATAGGAAATTATTGAGCAGCCGACTATGAAACAAAATGTGTAAATATATAAAAAAGACAAAGAAGTCACTTTAGAGATAGAATCTAGGTAGCTATCAGAAAGAAAGGAACAGATGACTTCATAGAAAGGACAGAGAACCTGTATTCCAGATCTTTCCCCTGTATCGTGAGATGACAGCAAAGAGAAAAATCCTATCTCTGATGAATTTCGGGAAAGAAAATAACCGTTATATAAAATTATATACCTAGCTAAATGCTCTTATGAGATTAGGCCAACCTAAGTATTTACAAACAGAACGTTTTGAAGAGTTTACCACTAAGATTTTCATTTGATAAGAGTTAATGTTATCCTAAAAGGTGTAATTCAGCCGTGAGCTAGAAAATATAAAATTACATGTGAAATTTGTCCTGAGTAGTGGAGATGAATCAACATAGAAAATCTCTTAAAGATGAAAGGGATAGACAAGAAAGACATTTCAGCGTGTACAGAAAAGGTATTCAGTAAAATCTAACAAATTTTCCTAATAAATTCTTAAACTAATAAAAGAGAATTTATTTAGTATTTCTATTGTTAAAAAAACTACATTTTTCTAATTAATAAATTTCAACAAGCACTCTTAAAGTCAGGACCAAATCAAGATTACCATTATCTCCCCTTGATTCAGTTTTGCATTGAATATTCTGACTAGCGCAGCAGATAAACAGAAGTACAGGTTAAGCATCACCATATGAAAGCTTGAAGTTCTAAATGCTCCAAATTCCAGAACTTTTTCAATACCAAGATTATACCAGAAGTGAAAAATTTGAAACTCCGTTTCATGAACAAAATTATTAGAAACATTATATAAAATTGTGTATTGGTTCATGTTTCCCTAACCCCCAAATATCTCATTATCTATCTGTGTATATTTCAAAATCCAAAATATTCCAAAATCTGAAACATTTTTGGTCTCAGGCATTTTGACTTAGGGATGCTCAACCTATGCAAGAATCATAAGACTGAGGTAAAACCACCTTTCTTTCTTTATCATATGATATTTATTTTGAAAATCCAAATGATTTAACAGACAAACTCTTGATCATAATAATAATTTTAAAAATTAAGATGTTATAGACTATGAAATGAAAATATAAAAATCAATCACATTCTTATATACAGTCTCCTCGATTTGCAATGTGGATTTGTTTATGTGGACATAACCCCATCCTAAGGTGAAAACATCATAAGTCAAAAATGCATTCATCGACCTGCCATGTTGAGTGCCAATTGTTGACCATTGTGATCTTACAGCTGACCAGAAGCCGTGGCTGCTCCTGTACAGCATTGGCAGAGCCTATAGTACAGCGCCTTGCTATTCTAGGGAAAGATCAAAATTCAAAGTGTGATTTCCACTGACTGCTCACAACCCATTGAATGTATATTGCTTCTGCACCACTGTAAAGTGAAAAAACCATGAAGTACAACCATTGTAAACCAGGGACCATCTGTACTTAAAAAAAAAAAAAAACTGGAAATTAAACATTGACCTAATATCCGATCTTATCTAAAAATGAATGGAAGGACTGGGATGTAGCTAAGTAGTAGAGGGAATGGTTAGTAAGCAAGAGACCCTGAGTTAAATTCCCAGTACTGAAGCACAAAACAGAACCTCAAAATGGATCACAGGTACATAAAAAAATAAAAAAAACAAACAAACAAAAAACATCAACAAGAAGTAGAGGAGGAGGAAAAGAAAGAAGAAGGGGAGGAAGAAAAAGAAAAGAAAACCTTTGTGATCTAGGGCTAGACAATAGGTTCTTAGACTCAACATCAAAAACATGATCCGTACAAGGAAAAAATTCATACCTTTTGAAATTGAGAGGAATTTAGATTCACCTCATCAAAACTAAAAACTAAGTGCTCTGCAAACATCCATGTGATGAGATTGAAAGACTAGCTGCAAACTTGTCTTTCAGTTTTTCCTTCTTGAAGACTCTCAGGTGTGGGCAAGGATGTGCACATCAAAGAATATTTCTTACCTGGAAGTTCTGTGATTCTACAGCTTCCTTTATGAGGCTGTAACTTTTTGTAGCATCTTGAGTTTACATAAGTATGATTCAAGTGTTTGATAGCAGCCACAGTACATGAGAAAGGAGTAATATTTTTTAAAACAGAGCATAACATGTTTTATAAATGCTTCACCATCTTTTAATGCTATGCATAGCTTGTTTCCAAAAAGGAGAGTCTGGAGTAATGATGCATCCAAAACACTAGTTCTGTATCTATTTACCTGAGCAACTTATTGAAGAGGTGAAAACTATAAGAGAAAAACAAAAGACATTTTTGTTTGTTTAAATAATCTTTAAGAAGGAGGAAGAAAGTAAGAGAAAAGCAAGACTTGGTGAAATAGTCTTTCAAAAGTTAAATGTTAGCAGAGCACGGTGGCACATCCCTGTAATCCCAGCACTTTCGGAGACTGAGACAGGACAGTCCGGAGTTCAGAGCCAGCCTCAGCAACGGCAAGGTGCTAAGCAACTCAGGGAGACCCTGTCTCTAAATAAAACACAAAATAGTGCTGGGGATGTGGCTCAGTGGTTGAGTACCCCTGAGTTCAATCCCCAGTACCAAAAAAAAGTGTGTGTATATATATATATATATATACACACACTTTTATAAATATATATATGTATAAAAGTTAAATGTTTATGGAATTCAATAGCACAAGGAAAGCAGAAAGCACAATGAAATAAATGCATGGAAATGTAGGGAAATCAAAACTCTTCCTCTGCCCTCTTAGTACCTTAGCTGGTTCTGAGAAGTAAAATAACATAAGATATTTTAACAGAAGAAAAGCCTACCAATTTAATATGTCATATATAACACAGGAGCCCTCCTAAGGAATGGAGGATGCAAAGAGCAGAGTTAATCACTTGTATTCTGATCTGAATAAAGAATAGGAAATTGTGAAAAAAATTTAATTATGAAAAGAGGCTTAAAAGATAACAGTTTAATACAGCCTGTTTGTGCTCACTTCTCTCACCTATGACTACCCATCAAAGACTGTTTCTTTGCTCCTGGTACAAGGAGCATCTCACACTGGGGAGATTTTATCTCTTGTTTTCAGAGAGAAAAAGGAATACTAGTATGCCCTCTTCAATCTGCTGTTTTTCACATGCATTTAGCTCCAAGGAATCCTTAAGTCCAACTGGCACATTTCAGGGTGTCATATTCCCTCTTAGAGAGAAACACCCTTCATAAGTGATTCATTAATTGGAGGTGACAAGTGTGCACATGGTCTCTCTCTATTTTACTGGTGGAAAGAAATGGAAACGAGGCTGGGAATCAGGAATGTTGAGTTTTCTTCTGGATTTTACAATTGGAAAGCCAGAACTAATTAACTTCATCTTTCAGATTCATTTGTTCCATTTTTAAAACAGGGTGATAGGCTGGGGGCACCTCAGAGATGCTTCCGATGTGAGCCTTTCTGAGGATGTCCTGCTGGCTGTAGAGGTGAAAGGACTGCTCCATACATCACACGTTGGCACCCTATTGGTTATGTCAGTGACTAACTGCCAAGGGTAATGCAGAGTGACACACAAATAAGATCCAGGAATCCAATTGGCTTTGCTTTTCTCATTTCCAGAGTGCTGTGTTCTAACAAATTTAAAAGTTCTTCAATTTATAAATTCCACCCCTGAAGCAGAGTGAATCAAAGCACTTGTGGCATTTGAATCTCTGTACCTTGGGAATGATTTATTGTGTTTGAATTTTCATTGTGTTTCTATTGGGGGAAATAGGCTGCTGGGTAGAGTAAACATTTCCTCAGTGTGAAAATGTACTCCAAGCAGCCCTGAGCATGTGCCAGAAGTTCTAATGCTGCTTGAAAATTATTATTGCTCCATTAAATATCCCTGAATTTTTGAATATTCAATGTAACCACGTGATTAATTTGCACCTCCTCAACTCTAGATGACTGCTTTCTAAATGCTCTTTAATTTCAATACATTTACAAAATAATTAAAATGCAATTTGCCACGTTTTAACAGTGTTTGCAATAGATGTTCATAAATGTTTCAGGTAGCACTGTTTTCTGAGTTTTTCCAAAGAGTGTCTTCCTCCCCTTCAATTCTTTTAATTCAACACTTAACAGGTATAGTGGTTCTCATGAATAAACATGTGAAATGATTGAAAGAAGAGATTAAATGGCATTCAGAGGTTAGTGCTTCATCATTGATTTCCTAAAAAGTTTCTTAAATATTTTCAATTAAAAACAGAGGAGAGGAACCTCACAACTCTGAAATGATGGTCTTTGAATTATGTTTTATTAAAAATCTGACTGTCTTAGAAGGGGTGGCGGCTATGATGGGGGCAGAGGAAAAAGGAAGATTAAGTCCTACCACTTAGATTCATTTGTCTGTAGAAAAGACCTTTCCATCTGGTTAAGTGAAGACGAATGAATGAAGAATCACTGTGTTCTTACTTAATCAGCTTAATCACCTTGAAAAATTGAGGTAGTTATTCTGCCTACCAGGCATGAAGGGCCTAAGTGATATGTGCCAAATTGTTTCGACACCTTCCTAATCAAGTTGTAGCAGTTGCCATACTTCCAGACTGGCAATGCATGCTCCTAATGTACTTACATTATTTTGCACTTACTACAAATAGACATTGTTACTAATATTTAAGAAAAGAAAAAAATGACCTAAGAATTGTTCTTACTGTTTCTAATGTTTTCAAATATAGGTCAGAGTCTTTCAGACAAAAAGTATATCAATGTGTCATCTAATCTGGAGTCTAGACTTAACTGAGGGGGCATTTAAGCCTGAGATATTACTTTTGGGGATAGAATGTTTTTTGACACACTAACAAAAATAGCAACAATGACAATAACATAGCAAACCACAGTAATGTCCACGAAGAGTGTCAGATATTGTTCTCAGTGGTGTTTATATATTTTTCTTTATTTCTTACTTTGTTTCTGTGAAGTAGATTCATTGTTGTCACCACTTTACCGTTCTGGAGACAGCTTGTGGAATAGAGCCATAGGGATGCACCCAGTGCCAGGACCTGTGTCTCTGGAACCAGATACCAACAGTGAGGGTAATCACCAGTGATTCTCTTCTCTCTGATTTCTAAACATCATGTTTGAAACTTAAATCTAGTTTCTGTTCTGTGTTATGTGAAGACAGTAAAGTATTCCAAAATCATATTGAAATCACCCTACCCATACTGAAACACTCCCCACTTTTGGAGGGAGAGAGATTACAATATATCAATTTTACTATTTATAAAGTTTTATACTTTTATAAGATTATTTATTTATATCAACCTCTAATTTTTCTCCAAAACACTTTATTCCTTCCAAAATATTTTTAATATCAAGTGTGTGTTTATATGAACAATAAAGTGTTAGCATGGATATTTCATAAGAAAATTATTTGAATTTTTCACAAAATAATGTTGGATAAAATAGAATCATCAGCATTTTTGCTTTGACAGTGTCCAAATATAAGAAAAAATAACAAAATATTTAATTTATAATTAAAGTGACAATAAAATAAATTTGAGGATATTTACTCAACTTTTAATATTGAGTGAAAAATACAAATCATCTGTGGGAAATACATTTTCTTTAAGGGTATCTTTTGTATGCAGTTAAACATACTCAAAGAGATTTCAGACAGCTCTAGAAACTGCAAATATATGGCTGAACCCTAAAATATTATGTTATACCGAAGTTTTAGGAAAAACTATGGATTTTAGGCACTGTGTTAATCATATATTATTTGAAAGAATATTCATTTCAAGTCTATAATTTAGATGCTGCAACAAATTAAAGTGGAGTTACACCAGAATATTTTTTGCATAAATATAAATTATATGCATTAATTGATGGACAAGCTGGATATACCTCCATCCACCCACTTTTGTTTGGCTATTTGTAATAAATAAGTTTGCATGTAGAGAACAAAATTAGAATTTTTACCAATATTTCACATATATGTTTATATATTTATGCATATACATATATATTTATATATATAACATGCTTAAAGAAATATTTCATTTAACTTTATAAATAACAAATTGTCTCACTTTCCATAAATATAAACTTTTTCACCATCTAAGCTATAATTAATTCTGGACCATTTTAAAACTTTGGGTTGTAAAATTCCTATGGACAGGATCTTCTCTATATCATAGTGTAGGCTGAGCAACTGCCACTGCATTAATATCGGTTGTAACTATGAATTATTGCAATAACTATTTTCTATGATACTATGTTTTATATTTCTGCAAAAATATTTGAATATTGTTAGAATATCATAATAATCAAAATCTGTCTGCACATATATTATTCAGCTTGAGCTGCCTTAAAAAAATAGCACAAACTGGCTGACATAAACAACAGACATAATTACAGTTTTGGAGGCTAGCAATCTAAGATTAAAGTGCCATCAGGGTTGGTTTCTGGTGAAGCCTCTTCCTGGGTTTTAGAAGGCTACCTTCTCACTTCTTTTTAAAGGATACTAGTCCTCTTCTATTAAGGCTCCACCCTTATGACCTCATGAAACCTTATGACCTCCTTGGAGGCCCCGTCTCTAAATACGGGTTAGGGTATCAACATATGAATTTGGTGGGGACACAATTCCTTTAAAATCACACATGTAAAGCACAGTTTTCTTTTAAGCATCTTCATAGGACACAAGGGTTGTAAACTGTTGACATAAAGGATATCTATACAGGAAAGTATTTCAGGCAGGGGATAAAAAGGGGCTCAACAGTCAGACATTATATCAAAAATACAGTAAGTCTAAAGGAGGTAATGGAGTAGGAAGGAGTTTTAAGCAATACAGAGTATAATCAGGTGAGCAAAGTTCCATCTCTGAGATGTTTCATGCAGGAGGGGGAATGTCAAGCCTCAGTTCCAGAGGTAGTGACCCACAGGAAGTGTGACCAGGGGAAATTAAGCCACACTCAGTTTTTAGGTTTGTAAAGAAGATTGTTTTGTAAAGTAGATTCTCACTTGTGGAGGAGCAGAGAAGAGGTTGAGCTAAAAGCAATAGACCAGATTGAGGCTGATTCAGACCAGAGCAGATGAGTTCTAGGGTAAGGGAGGTATAAGTACAGTATCACGGGTGCTCTACTAGATTCTTGGTATACTGTTTCATGTGGGGCTCATAACAACTTCATAAGATTATTTCATAGTACAGGTAATGATACCTCTGCTCATGTAAGAAACTAACCCAACTAAATAAATATATGTAGTCAGTCAGCAAATGTAGGAAACAACCCATGTGTTCTAAGTCTTGTGATCTTTCTAGTCCACTATTAGGGTTTTATATTTTAAATACAAGCCAAAGGAATGGATACCTTATGAATATTTTTTTTCTGTCCCTTGAGAAAAGGACTCAAATAATCATCTGCTGCAAATAAACAAGAGGATAGATTCTGGAATCCAACACAAAATGTAGGGGTTAACAAAAAATGAACCCCAGTAATTAGAGAAATATAATTGCAAAAAAAGCACAAAAATCTTTATACATATGAATTGGACTTTTTAAAAACTGCATTAGCAAAGGAGGAGAGTAAAAAGGGAAAGAAAAAAGAAGGTAAACTAAATAACTGAATATAGAAAGGTACAAGAAGCTTCAGTTCTGCCTTCTTTAGCACTTGGAGCATGCTGAGGTGACAGAAATTTTGTTGCAAGTCACCCAGGAAAGGTTACTCAGCTATCCAGTCCTCCACATACATATGAGCACTAAGGAGATAATCTGTCCTAATGTGGATAGTGATACATTTAAACTGTAATCTGCTAGCATACACAGAGATGTCATGAAATTCTTGGAATTGTAGCAAATGGACAAAGCAACAGACTAACAGAACAGGAGAGGAAATACATACATCAATAGTTCCACAACCAGAGCTTTAAGAATACCAAGCATACTTTTATAAAGTCTGAATCATTACAGAAATTGGAATGAACTCAGATTACCCCACATACATTTAACCCACCTACTAAAGAAAAACTGATTTTGAATACCTGTTATTATTCTTTCCAAATATGACAAAATATATTATTGGAAAGGTTGCCTTTACAATGAACCCTTCACTGTCATCCTAGCTTTCCTGTTAGTCACAAAATATAATAATTAAATGAAATTCTTCTGAAAAATATAAAAACCTACTTGTGCTAGTTTAAAATTAATTTACCCTTATAAAAGTTTTAGGGGCTCATTATAAATATTTTAATAAATCCATCTCATATTTTCTAGTACTTGAAACTCTTAATCCCCTTATTTTGGATATAGCCACTATTAATACTTGAATATATGTGTATATACTATATATATGCATATGTGTATATATATTAATACTTGAATATATATGTATATGCATGTATATATGTATACATGTAACTGAGTTATCTTGGACATCTTTTGCTCTCAAAACATATTGTTATATTTCATAATCGATGGAGGGGCAGGTATGAAATTCAGTTTTGCACATGTAAGTCTGAGATGACTATTAAATATTCAAGGTAGGATTCTGAATAGGATATATGATTCTGGAGCTCAGGCCACAGAGCCACCGAGTATGAAGGTTTTTGAATGGGAAAGTTGAGTTCTTCGTCATGACTCCAGTTTCCATTGATAACGGGGCATCTTACAACAGACTGGAGGAAGTGCACTGTCCTCCTGAAGGATGTGACTTAGAGAAGCCTCTTAGGAAAGATTATTCATCACTATAAAGAAAGCCAAGCTCATATATATGTATCAGTTGGATGTGCCATCCTGGGGGTATCTCTGTTGGTATTTTTCATCTGTCTGCCTTTTAAGATTAGTCAGCAAGTAAATGTAGAACAAAATTCAAGTTTGTTTGTTCATTTAATTCCAGATCATTATACAGAGCTCTCTCTTCTCTTTGTAACTCTTTGAATTTTACAGTAGCATAGGAAAATAAATAAATTTAAATCACCTTAGGGCTGTAGAGAAGACAATTTAATAAATCCGTTAGAGATGTTTTTTCCCAGGAGAAACACTTTTGTAAATGACCAGTGTGACAATTTTTATGCTCAGAACTTTTCATATTGACAGTAATTATTGTACCAAAGAATGAACAATTTTATTGTTAGTAGTGTAAACGGGGTTTCTTCTGTGTGGTCTAAATGAGTTAATAGTTACTTAAAATAATTGAGGAAAAATTTCAGAGTACATATTTATAATTAAAAATATATAATTATAAATATAATCATAGTATAAATTTATATATAAATATATACTCTGAAAATATAAATATATATAACATGTAATAAATGTATACATAAGTATGTGCATGTATATATGTGTATATATATATATATATACATACACACACAGTATAAGAACTCTTCAATTAAATCCAGAAGACAATTGTCTTGACAATGTTAGAATGTTGCGCCATTAGTAATTCATTGGATCTTACTCCTAAATTGAACATGGTTGAATATAACAGCCTATTCATACCTAACAAATGAAGGAATGCAGTTTTCATGCTGTGACTTGCCCCAAACAGCTGTATTAGTAAAACACGGAGCAGGAGTTCAAGTTAGATTTAGTTTTCTAGTAAAATCAGTTATAAAGATTTGAGATGGAGTATATAAAGATCAAATATAACTATAGCATACAGGTAAAGCACCTTGATATTTGTGTATGATTACTCAATATTTTGGTATAATTACTAATGAAGAATGGGATTTTTCCACTGGTCAGTATTATAACGGAAGTTAAGTTGATGTGCTTAGATATAATAATAGGAAAGATATCCTTGCATAGGAATACATTATTTTAAGTTGGAAGATAGAAGGAATGCTATTTATTGATGTCATTAGTGATTTTTAAAAATTTAAAAACATTTTTTTAATTGTAGATGGACACAATACCTTTATTTTATTTATTTATTTTTATGTGGTGCTGAGGATCGAACTCAGTGCCTCACTGGTGCTAGGCAAGTGCTCTACAACTGAGCTACAGCCTCTCATTAGTAATTGTGAGTGATGGTTAGGTCCAATAAATGACTAATCTTCCTCTTAATATTCTGAAGAAAAAATTGAGAAAAATTAATATATCATTAGCAAATATTTAATACTTAATGCAAGAGTAAGTTAAAGAGAAATATAAAAATGAGTAGATATATAAAGAATGTGAAACTTAGGTCAGGCTTATTTTCCCCAATATTAACTTCTGAATTGAGTTTTGCAAAGGCAGATTATGTCAGATTATGTGTGAGTTGCTAAATGAAGCAACTGTTATCCTTAGGGTCAAAAAGGATATCCTTAGGGTCAAAACATTAATATAATATTTATCTTTTCCAAACACTGGAGGGAAAATAAGCCTTCATCCCCAGTGAATATTTGTCTATAATTTATAATCATCATTAATAACCTATTACTAAAATGTTGTGAACTAAGGATTTCTAAGAATTGACTTGTAAAAAGCTTAGACATTCCAATTCAATGTGTCTTTGTTAACAGATTAAGACTATAACTAAATTTTTGTCTTCATCTTACCCAAACCTAGAAAATGTTAGAAGCAATATCTAGCAAATTTGCTTATGATTTTCTTCACCTCTGCTGGTCTAATTCTTAACTGCTGCCAACGAAGAGCCTCTTAGGAGATGAGATCTCAGCCACTGAGAGGCATCCTGTTTACTTTTTGCCTTTGACTATACCTGAATCACTTCTGTATTTTTAGTCTCCTTTGTTCCATAAATATTGTTTCTTACTTTCCCTTTTTGCTCATGGGCCAAGTTTCCCCTAATCTCTTTTAAACATCAGGTGAAGTATTCAGTATGTATGGTAAAATCATTATAATTGCTTAATTTTTTAACTTAAGTTTTTGTTTGTTTGTTTTTGGTTTCTTATTTTTGCTTCTTCTGTCACTAGACGGATTTTTTTGTTTGTTTTTCAATACTGTGGGTCAGAATCCCCTTTCTTGAAATGGCTCACACTGAATTAAGTAATTTGTTTTCTTTTCTTTCTCTAACTTGAACCCTTCACTGCAGCCATTTGGTCCTTTCATGATGGTGCCAATTTATTTACTTACAGTGGCTCCCTTGCCCTCTTTGCAAACCACAGTTCTTGTTTTGCCTCCTCCATGAAGCCTTTCTAACTCCAACTGCACAGATCCTCTCACTCTTTTACCATCAAGCACATCCTGCCTCCTTACTTCTTCCTTATTTCTCCATCCCCTCTTTCCCAGCTAATTTTTAAGATGATTGGAAGCACTACAGTATCCTATTTTTTCCTACAGTGACTATCTTTAGTATTTGGCACATGCTAGGTGTATAGTAAGAATGTGATCATTACTTATATTTTATACATTTTCATAATAAAGGTAAATAAATTTTTAAGATAAAATGTGAAAAAATCTAACAACAAAAGAACAGTGAAATTAGAAATAGATGAAAGAACACTTTTGAAGCAATCACATGAGAATGGTATCAGTGTAAACATTTCAGAGTAGGGGCTTCTTTTTTAGCTTCCTGAATTAGAAGCTTTATGGGTGCACTGGTTAATTGTACACATTTTTTTCAAGTAACCTCCTTCTGAAGCATTATGCTTCACCATATCTTACATACCATGATAAGTTACATTTTTATACATACATTACTCTAATTTTGTATGTAATGTAGTCTATCTAAAGTAAAAGTACTAGTGGAAAATGAAAGGCTATACAGAAATTTAACACAATGTTTTAAATGTTAAATAATACTACACAGACTAAATATGTTAAAATATGAGAAAACATAGAGAAAAGATAGGAAAAAGTGTTTTTGTGGGGCATTATTTTATTTAGAACATTTTCTAAGACTTCTGAAGCTAAGTCATCAAGAACACAAACTTTTTCCTAAATATGTGTTTTGAAGTATAACTTGAGATGATAATGCATTATTAGAATACATTTGCTTCTGATCTGATCTTTGATGATAGTTTTTCTGTGATATGAGGCCTTATTCTATTCTTCACTTTTAGAAATAGGCAGTAATAGAGGTCTACAAGATTTCAAGAGAAGAATCCCCCAACCCATAATTGCCTTCATACCTCGTCACCTTTTCTTATTGTGGTGTATTTATTGATCAATCATTCTGTTTTTCATTTGTGCAAATCCTTCCCCCATATATTTTCATTGCCCATTTACTATCCTCACTGTGTTCCCAATAATTCCTCCTGCTTCTCTTCACCCTCTGGTCCACAACCAGGGAAAGTGTAACATATGGGAGCTTTCTTGTGGACAGCTACATTACTCTTTATGCTTTCCCAGTGGTAATTTCTTAAAATATTCTTAACTAATAGCAAATGGTCATTCAGTTCAAGGCATAAAGCATAACATTCACTTATCATATACAAAAACAAATATTAGCCTATTCTTAAAAAAGATAACAGTAATAATGAAATAAGCTCTTTGACTTTATGTAGACACATTGCATTCCATCCTGCCATCATCCCAAAGGTGATGCTCAGTGGACCTTCATCTTTACCAAAAGATGTGTTCCAGATGGAAATTCCATCAACCAACTGTTTAACAACCATATGGTCTGCAACATGTCAATTTCAGGATTGCCTTTGTCTACTATACCAACATATCTTAATACAGATTCTTTAGGGAATTCAATTGTTTATGTATATTTAATCAATTTTTACCATGTATTTATGAACTTTTGTAGTGATTGTTTTTGCTCCTTCTGGAAACTTACTAAATGTATAATCAAAGCTGCTTAAAAGGGACTTTAATGGACCCCAGAGTAACACAGAAGGTATTTCTTTCCATATTGGTCAACAATAACAGCCTGTTGTTAGAGTTAAGTTTGTAAAAATTAAACCATGATATGCAAATCCATTTTTTCATTACTGATGCAGAGCAAAGAAAGCCAACAGGATAGCAAACACTAACATTTTGCCTCTAAGTACTCACGGACATAAAATAAATGAGCCATGGCTATTGATTGTCTTTGGCCTACATTATCTGCACAGGAACTATTAAGGAGGCTTTTCCATCTTCTTTTCATGCCTCATTTTCTCATACTATCTAATGAAGAGCTTCACTTAAGCTATAATGTGCTACTCTCTCCCGAAAGTACATTTTTATGGCACTAAAAAGCAATACTTGTATATCAAGGACTGTTTTTATAGCTGCGTTTATTGGTGTATTGCACTGTATAAAAATTATAAAATATTCTAGAACTGGATGACATTATTACTTCTTTTCATTAATTTCTGATTTTGAAGTTTATTTTGTCAATCCAAACATTCTGAAAACAGATACCACTATAATATTCACCTAAATGTTAGACTATCTTTCGTGTTCTCTAAAAATATATATTTCATAATTTGTCATTACATAGACCTTAAAGAAGTGTTTGTTGTGAGGCTCAAGTGATAAATACATATAAAAGATATTTTCATTTTTGGTAAGAGTATTTTTTTAAGAGCTTCATGTTTATACATATAGTTGGGTTGGTTTCAAAAAACTCATACAGGATATACTGAGTTTTAAGTTCACTCTCAGATATTTATGAGTAAACTCTGAATGGAAACCCTGAAATATCATTCAGAAGATCTGGGCTTGAAATCATGATGTGTGAGTTGTCATTTGCAAACCAGATGAATGAATCAATGAGACCATTTGGGAAGATGGTGTAGCAAGAAAGAAGTGAAGATGAAATACTGCAAATACTGATATTTAAGGGGCTGCAAGTAAACAAGAATCCATGAGAACAGGTAGGCATAAGTGAAGAATACAGAGCAGTAGAGGGAGGTGCATAGAAATCTAAAAAGAAAAATCTATGGAAAAGGAGTATAGGTGCCCCAGAAATGGGTTGTGTGTGTATGTGTGTGTGTGTGTTTGTGTTTACTTGCCATACTTCCTTTCTCCTATCCCCATCTTTGTTGAATTAACAGAATATTATTTGCTGTTTATTTATTTGTGCTGTCTCATGGTTTCTTCATCTCGTTTACAGATTGGCAGTGGCAATTCGTAAGATTTAATTGATACTTTAATAAGTTCTATTTTCTACCAATGTCTGGAATTATTTAGAATCTATATCCACATCCAAACAAAACAAACTCAGTGTGTTTTCTGGGTCACCTGCTCTGCCTTATCATTAATTTATATAAATAGTTCCTTATTACTAATAAATGATGTATGGCACTTCAAGTATATTTTCATGTAAGTATAGCAAAGACAAATTTGTTGAACATATTGCATGAATTTAAAGTTTATATTGAATTATACAAAAATATCTATATTTTCCTCTATTTTTCTTTACTATATCCTTTAATCAATTTTTTTCAGAAAAGACCAGTATTTGATAGATAGATTATTGTAAAATACCTCTATTTTTCTCTATTCCATAATGCTATCTTGCTGTGTCTGGGTTTTTGAAGACATTGCACTTTTCTTGTCAATCTTCTATTGTAACTGCTAAAATAACTTCAACTAATCCAATTTTCATTTCTTTGCATTCAGCCTGTTTTGTCTTTCCTGTAACTTTTTGTAATTTGGCATTTGAAATATTGCAACAGTTTCACTTTTTTTATTCTTTGTGCTCAATACTTACTAGTCCTGTTTCTATTTGTGGTCATCTTATTTTCTGATTTGAAGATGTTTTATTTCTTCTTTTTATACTTTTCTGGAAATTCTATCAGATAAATTTGAAACATTAAAGTCTATTATTATAGCCTCTTAACTCTTCTTTTTTATCCCCCCCATTTTATAGTGCTTTCAGAGAAAATATCTTGCATCTATGTTTCAAGTAAATGGTGTCATTTTATATCTAATCTTCCATTTAGATCATTTGAAAAATTTTAGTAAATTTTAGATAATTGTCACCGGGCAACAGAATTGAACTAGTTACAACAGAACAAGAAATTTCCTCTTCATTTACATGTAAGGAAAAGCTAAGAGTTGTTAATTATTGACTGAAAAGCTTTCCTTTCCCAAGAAATTTACATTGTAAGATACTCAATAATTCTAATCGGTTATTGTTATTTGTTGATTTTCAAATAAGTAAATGATTTCTATTACTAACTTTACTCTGAAACTGCTGGAAAAGTCTTGCAGAAATGGGTAGAGAATCTGTATTACATTAACATAAGTTTCTAATAATTTATTACTGTATCATCTCTAGATAGCTTTGGCTTCACTGGATGTCAACCAAATATCCATCCTCACTTGACAACTATCCTAACGAATTCTCACTATTGATTTTGGAAGCAATATGTCTGCTATAAATATTCCCTTCCTTTGGTCCCAGGCAGTAAGGCGCTAAGCATTATGTAAGGTTTATGTTTAAATTGGTGAAAGAAACCTAGGTGGAAATATTAAGAAAGGGATTTCCTTATAGAACAAAAAGAAATTTTGACTCTCTAGAAGTGCCGATCATTGCCTAGAAATATGATATGACAATATCCACAAACTAAGGACTTGATGGGATATAGGTAGGAGATACTCTGTTCTTAAAAACACATACCATTTCAATATTCACAAGCATTTCAACCAGCAAAGAAACTTGAAAGATGTGAGCCCCTATCAGAGTTGTTTTGGTTCTCAGTTATTTTGAACTGGACTCCTATAGTGGAGTTTATGAACCTGGAAAATTTATGAACCAGGAAAACTGCCATTATTTTTAGGATAATTACCATCACATTTTTTCCTATAAGAGTTTTTTTGCCAGTATTTATTTATTTTTTATTTATTTATTTATTTATTTATTCATTTATTTTGACCTCTTCTCTCAAGACAGGTGGAGGAGCTTTACTAGAGTGTTATGATGTTCCAACCTCCAGAGGCTGGTTGAAATTCAGAGACCTACTAATGATTAGGGGTCTCTTTAGTTCAACCCATTCATTGTGTGCATATTCACCTATGGAGGGAATAAGCAATAGTTGTCAGTGGTTTAGGAGTTAGAAACAATTCAGAAGGGATTTAAAGTGATTTTCAAACCCACTTTTAAATAAAATAGAAAAATTAAACTTGACAGGACTGTATGGTATTTTATTGTCACCTGAAGCTGCATTTTGCACAACCTTCATTAATGATGATGGAAGCACTTATTTTATACACATACTTTGCTGTAGTTTTGGATTCATTCTAAAAAAAATGTGCCCCAGGCTATCACTGAGCTTTCAAGTTTTCAGAACATGAGTCAATGCTGTATGTTGTTAATGCTCTGTTTGTTTAGAATAGTGAGTCCCTACCACATGATATAGAACTGGGAAATTGTGTAATTCATACAAATTGATCAGATGTTGTTCTGTTATACCCCTTGTCTCACTGGCACATGTGAGACACATAGCACCTAATGGAATTCAGCTCTTTGTAGAAGATCCCTTCCCACATCTGTTTCCATTGAGAATCATAGCAGAGAGAGCTAAAATTGAAATGCTGAAATCTGATATAAAAATATTTTTAAGATATCATTTGCAGTAACACGAAATGATTCCATTCAATAATACATAAGATATTTTCCATAGAGCTTTCCAGATTTTCGAGTTACAAATAGCTTTACAAGGTAATAAGACACATATATTTTACGTAACAGTCATATACTGAAGTCTACAAAAACATTTTCTTGAAGTGAAATTTCCGGATTATAGGTGATAAGCAATAATATAGTAAACCTGATGTCATGTAGAAATGCTCTCTAAAAAGGCATAACTAATTTATGTAATCCCAGTATTGTATAAGGATGCCATTTATCCAGGCCCTTGCCAGTGCTGTTGACTTGTTTCTTTTGGTCAGTGGATGAGATTCTTCACTTATTCTAAAAGTATTTATAATTATTGTCTTATATGTAGACTGAAGTAATTCCATGTTAACTTTAGGGAATGTGTTATAAAAGAACATTTGGCTACGTGATTTCTAATTCTGACCTTTTCATTTATTGGACATATTCTGGGCAAATCATTTAACTCAGTTCCTCACAACCCTAACTCCTTACCAGATTTGCCTGGGAAGTTTTGAAAATACACATTTCTAATTCACCCATGTTTACTTCATCAGGATCTCTTAGGTAGACACTAGAAAATTTGCTAAAAAAAAAGAGTTGATTCTTGTACATCCAGTTAGGAGCAGTCTATGACCTGTGTTTGGGAACATCTGAATCAGTATTTCTAAGCTTGAGTATTTTTGCTTTTGCTAACTCCTGTGTTATAAGCTTGTCTTTCCAACAAGGTTGTAATGGAACAGATCTTAAGTATTCCTTGTTCCCTTAGGCCGGTTCTCTTGGCTCTACTTAGATTCCTTCACCATCTCACTTGAGTGGGATTTGAAAGCAGCACACACACCATGAACTGTCTACTAATCTGGAATTTTGTTGCCTACTTTGATGCCAAGACTGAATTTGTAAATTTCTTGCTCTTTGATTTTATTTTCATTCATCATCTTGCCTTATTTGGAATATTATGGATGTGGGTGGGGTTGGGTAAATACAGGAATGGCCAAACCTAATACACTAGTTACTCATCTTTACCTTGGAAATCTTGAAAGAACTCAACTTACAAAGGGCAATGTTAAATAGAAAAAAAAAGATTTCAGCTTATTATTAATTTTGGGCCCATACTTAAGAGAAATTCTCCAAATGGATGACCTAATAACCCTCTAACAGATTCACCAAAATAGTAAAATTGCCCAATCCTGTGTAAAATGAACTCATGTATGCCCAAAACACATTGTCCTCTCAGCCAGAAGTTACTCTCTAATAGAGAGAAGCATGTATTTTTCTACTAAGTGTCTGTTATATTTGTTCAAAACCTCTAGCTAGTCTCATTACTAAAATTATAGTTTACTTAAAATTTCCATAAATTAATGAAAATGTATGGGAAAATAAAACTCTGATTATTAAAATTAAGTTGAATGATTATAATGTTACATAAATGCAAAGTATTTTTAAATTGCTGATGATTTTTATTTATATAAATATATTCATTTCCCAGCTTTCAGTTAAATAACTGAAGCTATTTATATAAATATTGATCTGCTAATTAGAATAGCAAGTTTTATTTTTTACATAAACCATATCTATATGCCTTTCCTTAGCTCTGTAAGCCTTATCTTTTATCAGTTAGTTGATGCACTTAGAAGGAGAAATTCAACACAAAATACAAGAAAGAGATAGAAGAATGAAAGTTCAGGCCTATCTTCAGAGAGTAGGTCCATTATCAACTTACTCATAATATTGAAAAGAAGAAAGAATTGCAGAAGAAAGTTATCCTCATATGCCAGAACTATGACATTTTAAAAGCATGATGGTAAAAATTGTTTATGAACTTTGTCCATTGGTGTCCCAGGAGCAACTATAGTTGGTGGCAGAGAGTGGAGAAGGAGGGAGAAAAATTCCTCTTGTCCACCATATACGCATAATTGTAATCTTTGGGAAAACAGGGCCATTCCTTTATACATTGTTGTATTCCTAACTTCTTTGATGCCTAACTTTTAGTAAACATGCTAAACAAATGAAAACAAAATAATTTTTGAATATTTTACAAATTTTAAAACACTAAGTAAAATAGAAGCTATTTGTTTATTGATCAAACATTTGTAGACAATTAATTTGCCTTTGGTCAATTTAATGATGGCAGATAATATAATTCAGGCATGATTACAATTTAACTTGGGGCTATGATTTCGTAAAAATAGGATCACCATGTGGTTAAGTCAGCCTTGATCAAATTCTCTCTAGAAAAAACATCTTTCACTGAGGGATGCTTAGGTTTACAACCTATGAATACTACTAATAAGTACATTAACAAAAACAAAAAATATAGAGAGATTACTCATTAGGTTCTAAATACTCTGAAATACCTCATTTGATTCTCATGAATATGGAAGTATATATTTTCTTTTTCAAAGAAGGAAATGTTTTCTTAGGTAAGTGAACTAAACTAAGAATGTAGGTTCTATAACCTATATAATATTAAAATTAACCAATTAATGGCAGTACTAAGATCTTAACTCCAGGTTTCATCCCAGAAACACTAACTGCTATCCTGGATTGTGTTGCCTTCACTGTTTTAGGATTCTCACTTTGGATGATCCTGCTAAGGAGTTGGAACTATTTACAAACTTACATAGTCAGTAAGTGATAGACTTTAGTTCCTCAGGGCAGTGTCTCTTTGCTAGCATATTTAATAAATTTGACAATTTATGTTCATTGATTCAGAATACTTAAAAACGAAGTCTCTTGGAAATGCAATGGTTTGATTAGGACAATATAGAGACAGAAACTGCCATTTTAAGTCACTTCATTTACCGACTTAGTCTAGTATTCTTTACAAGGAGTGTGAGTAATGAAATATGTGCTTAAATTAGCTCTAATTTTGTGTTAGTAGTTCAGTATGGACATATCATTTTAAAACTAGGATTAAACAAAAATTTTAATTTTTTTATTCTTTTAGTCCATGAAAACAGGAAGATTTTCAGCAAGTTAGCCCAGAGATTTCCCTTCTTCACATTGAACTTGATTCCCAGTGATGGAACAGGGAGAGTTCTCTTTCAATAGCCCTTTCCCAGAAAGCCTGGATATCATTACATTCTTTAGACTCTTCCTCATATCTTCTCAAGGTTTTAGAGGCATATCCAGGTATTTGCTAAACTTGAACAAGCACCAAAACCTTAAGAATCCAAACTGATATTTCAGCATCTGCAGTTCCCTTCCTCATGTCCCATGTAGTTTTTTGTTCATTTTTGTTTTCTAGTCAAAATCACCCCTTGGGAAAGGTAGAAGTTTGTTTGTTTTTCCTAGTGAAATGCCCTGTCATTTGGTTTGGTAAGAAAGAACATGTCCATATTCAGATCAGATGTCAACAGGGCCAGATTTAAAAGAATTTTAGAGTATATACATGAGTATACTTTGGAGCCTTTTAAGTGTGCTTAATAGCTACTTTTTCTCTGTTTTGTTTTGGTTTCTAATATATACACAATGGGCCATATTAACAGCTGAGAAGTCTCATCAAATAGCTAACCTATGTTGACTGAGAACATCTTGGTAAATTAAGCTGAAAAAATATTCCATAATTTTCTTCCCTAATTAATGAGTTTGGGTTAATGGCTACAGCAGCAGTATTTAACATTTATGCCACATCAGCAACAAATTAGATCCAAGTTTGAATGAGCTAACTACATTCCCAGACCTGAGTTGTCACAGCACAGAAAAGATTAAGATTTATGTTGCTGTTAATATTAGTCTTTCTTGTGGGTATATTTGTGTATACTTCAGTTTTTCACTGTGCAACTTTGACATTTCCCACACATTGTATGTGAGTTGAGAAGGAGCAGAGTATGTTTCATGGGAGGATTGATTATATTGAATGAGGTGTCATTAATGTAGTTTTGAAGTATTTTATAGAAATTTCCATACAATTTCAACATAAAAAATTATCATGCATATGACCCAAATGTTATTTAATGTTTATCAAAATAATAATATCAGACTTGTAGGATTGACTTATGCCAAACCACCTTACCTGAATTCTAGAAATACCTGCTGGGTTTAAATAGAAAGTATCAATTTTTCTTTAATGCATTCCCTAAATCGCAGTGGTGGGAATAGCATATTAAAGGAATATTTATCAAAAGATTCCTGCGTTCTATAGACTCTTTGAAGACAACCTCTTTAGAAAAACAGAGGATGAAACAAAGATAGTTCCTTGCACTAGGGGGACCAGTGTTTGTCTTCATAATATCTGTTGAATTTTAATGAGTGACTTCAACTTTATCTGGATTTTCTTCATGTCAAAGCAAAACTCCAGCTTTTCTATCCATAGTGTGCTTTACATAATGTTGACATTTTTGACCCCATACTTTCTTCCATCCTCCTTGAGGCCATCTTACTCTGGGACTGCCTTCTTGGCTTGGCACTGTGCAGGTTGAATGGTTTCTCTTCATCTCAACTAGCTCAGTGCCCTTAATTAGAGAGAGTGCAAGCACCTGATGAAAGAGCCTGACTCTATATTCTTACTTTGCAGGAAATGATTATACACTGTCTCCTGCACACAAATGATTTTATATTACTCTTTGTGTTTTCTCTTAAAATCCATTGAGCATTTTATACCTTGGAACTTGGGGTTGTGTTTCATGAGTTGCAGCAGAATTCATCTAAGATGTTTTTGTGACATTAAGAGAATAGTTGGAGGCCTAATTAAACCACTACTATGTTCCATATAAAAGGAGGAGTGTCTCCTGTGCTGAGGGAACACGCTTTGAGAAGGAAATCTGAAGAACAGAAAATATACATGCACATCATCATATGTAAGTAAGTATGTGTAATTTAGTTTGGAGAGAGAAAAGAAGAAATTTACTGATTGTAGTAAATTATCTTTGCTTTAAATGAAAAAGCAATCCTAGTTTTTATCCAACCCCAATTACTCAGTAAATATTTACTAGGCACTTATTATTTTCTAGCAGTCATTTGTGAACCACAAATCACCAAACATAATGGTCTATGTTTATTTCACTTGCATATAAAAATTGGCACACACAACCCTAGAATTGCCACCAGTATATTTATTGGCTTCAGGAAAATAGGCCAAATAATAACTAGTGTTACATTTATGGAAATTATTAAAAAAAGTTATCAAGAAGACTCAGTAATTCTCATCTGCTGGATTTTTAATAGGACTTCAGAAGGATGTCCTTAGTTCTTTTCATCCATATTAAATTGAGTTCTTTACAGACAAATAGGAGTGAATTCAGAATGATTAGGCCTTTGCTCCAATCACAAAAATTACTTATTCAGAGCTGCTTCACTTAGCCCCATAATTAAAGTTATTAAACCTCTGCCATGCTAATTGGTGGGGACCCAAGAACAGTGACTTGGCAATAACAGAACTCTTAGAAATCACCTCCTCCAAAGCCAGTTGAAAAGATTTTTTTTTTCCTTAATCTATGTCTCCTGAGTATATTACAAACTCCCAAAGTGGGTGTCAAATGCCTTCCTGTTCTCAAGTCTCCTAATAGTTTCAGGGCTACACAGGCCCCACAGGGGTTATAAAACCTCATGAATGGTTGATATGTCATGCTAACTAAGCAAGGTAGAACATTGAGCTTCGGAAACTATGTTTACCTTTGAATCCTTGACTAGCAATTACATGTTTCAAGGCTGTTTCATGTAGTTGCTGCACAATTTCTAGAGCATTAGAGGACTTTTTATCTAAAAGCTTGATCATTCTGATCAGTATGCAAATACTCACCTCTTTCAGCTATCAAAGTTTTACCTCAACTGCCCCTGTATCCTTCCATCTCCTTCTTGAAGTGTTTTCTATCTCTTCAGGCCATAATGATCTTATAAATTCCATTATCGTTTATTGCCATCACCATTTATTTGACACTCATCTTTGCAGTGCTATGAATTGCAGTGTCTTATCTACCTAAGTAGATGGCAAGTTCTTCAAAGGAATTAACTGTGATGATTTTCTTTTGTATTTTCCATGTTGCCAACCACTGAGCTATGCTTATAGTATATTAAAAAATAAGTGAACCAATCCATGAACCAGGACTGGTAAAGCCCTTTTCTCAGATTTTATTACTTAAATATGGGCTAAATTATAATCAAAGACAAGAGTTCAGGACTATTCCTGACAAATAATAGTTTTGAGATTTTGAACTTTCTTATGTGTTAGAGAGCTTTCCATTACTATGACAGAATAACAGATAATCAGCTTTAAAGAAGGAAAGAAGATTTCAGAGATGTCAGTCCATGCATGCTTGTTCTGTTCCTTTGTGTTTGTGCAAAGTACAGCATAGTGGGGCAAATGACAGAGGGAGCCTGTTTACCCCATGGCAGCCAGGAAGATAAGAGAGGGAGGAAGGATAGAGAAATACCAATACCCCCCCTCCCCCGATCAAAGGAGATATCCAGTGACCTAATTTACTCCAACTAGGTGCCATTCTTGAACATTCCATCACCTCCCAATAGTGCCATGGGTGGGGCCATACCATTAACACAAGGGCCTTTGTGGGACATTTCAGATTAAGAGTATAGCACCTTATCAGGAAATAGTAGAATTTATATGTGTTCTTAGAGATCATCTGTACTGGAATTTACATGGGTTCATAGAGATCATCTAGGCAACACTTACATTTGTAAAGAAGAAACTGAGGACAACATGTGTTAGTGACCTGTTCAAGGTTGAGGGGAAGATTCATGACCCAGATGTCATTTCTCTAAAAGATACTTTCTTCATCTCTCTCAGAAAGTTCAGCCTTTCAGAGGTTTAACGGATAATGTGGATAACTCATTTAAATGTTGCTTGTGGCTTGCAAACAATTTACTGTAGACAGTGTTCATTCTCTGACACCACTCAGTAATACCACCAGGTAGAGAACGGGATTGATATTCCATTTATACAACGGTGGGTTTTTTCCCCCTCTGGCCACTTTTGGAAAATGGAAATTCTATTTAAGTTCAGACTTCAACACCCTTCATAAATCAGAGAAATTTACTATGGTTATCAAGATGTTTCTTTTCTGCCAGAAATTTCAGAAATGTTATACGGTGTTCAATATATTTTAAAAGGAGACATTGACAAATAGAAGTACATCTAAAAGAAGATAACCAAAATAGTGAAGTGCCTGCAAACATCTCATATATGAAATGTAGCTGTCATTTTTGTTCAAGAAAGTGGTGAGGTTGAGTCTGAAAGATGTTCCATATCCTTTCAGGACAATGATAACTTGTTTCAATTATTTAAGGAGCCACCGTGTGAAACTGGGATTCTATATATTCTGAATAGTTGTAGAGAGCAAACGTTGGACTATAGTGTGACAGGTACCAGGAGGCTGGCTATATGCACATATTGGAGCTGCTGTTTCAATTTTCTTGTTGGTGTCAAGAGAGGTGCACTGTAGGCTTCTTGTCAACAAGCACAGTATCCTTACAGTGAGTGGGGGATGGACTGAACAACCTGAGTCACTTAGGATTCGAAGATTGTGTGATCATCAGTGTCACTCAGCTCTCCCCAGATGGATGGCAATCAATCTTCAAAGAGCAATGCTCACTCACCTCACTGGATGAAGAGGGTGTTAGGAAATGCTATAATATTAGAAGCCACTGCTGGCACTAAAACCTCTGACTGAATGGCCAGGCTATAGATAGAACTTTGCTTATATCTTCAGGTAGGTTTCTCTTCCTCTCTATCCAACTTTCTGGATTCTGAAGCTTTTCCTAAAGCAATAAAAAAAACTTTTTTTTGCCTTTCCAACTTTATTTAGAAAAACAAATTCAGGTCCCAGTGTCCCCCACAACCTCCCCTACCCCAGCCATAATTTAAATAATTTAGAGACAGAGTGAGAGGGAAGGGTCAGGAGGGGAGTTGAGCCAAGGGGTGGAAGAGGAAGAAAAGCCCACTACAGCCTCCGAAGTGCTCGCTTTTTGTCTTTCTTTTTCTTGGCTGCCAGCTTCTTATGCGCTCACCAGCGTGCTTCTTGGCCATAGGACCATCAGCCCCTCCTGGGCCTCCAGGGATCACAGGGTCAGTGGAGGAGGCTGCAGCACCACTGGCCAGGGCTCGGCCAGCCTCAGACCGCCCACTGCTGGGCCCACCAGCGCCACCGAGGATCTCTGTGAGCAGGTGGCCCCGGGCAGCGTACTCCTCCTAGTTTTCCAAGAACAGGCAGTCTCCCTCTTCGTTGAGTGCAGACTCTGGGTTAGGGTGGATCAGCAGGCACTTGATTGTCAGCAGCACATGTCAGATGCCCAGCTCAGCTGTCCAGTCCCTCTTGAGCACATTGACACAAATCTCACCCTTGGCACCCACATTTGGGTGGAATATCTTGGCTAGGAAGTAGCCCTTGGGTGGGGAAGCAGGGAAATCCTTCCCCAACAGGAACAGACCTCCAGCATAAGGGGTATCCTCAGGCTGGGCGCGGTGGTGCAAGCCTGTAATCCCAGCATTTAGGGAGGCTGAGACAGGAGAATTTCGAGTTCAAAGCCAGCCTCAGCAATCGCGTGGCACTAAGCAACTCAGTGAGACCCTGTGTCTACATAAAACACAAAATAGGGCTGGGGATGTGGCTCAGTGGTCTACTGCCCCTGAGTTTAATCTCCAGTACCAAAAAACAACAACAACAACAACAAAAAAAAACATATTCTAGGAAGTTCTCTGCATGGATTTATATGAAAGAAATAGAATGTATTTAAAATAACCCCTTGTCCCCCAATCTTTTTAGGTTAACAATAGATATTTGGAGAAGCTTATATGGAACAAGTATAATTTAATGTTCTACAGCTTTGAAAGTGTTAGAAAATGACTCAAACTGCAAAATGTGCTAGAGATTTAGAACAAATAAAGTTATGTTTCAGTATCTTTGAAATAATGTCACAGAAAAGCAACATATATAATATAAATATTTTTTCACTTCTCACTTTGATTAGAATAGAAAAGACATTTGAACAGTTATTTTGAGGCCAGATTCTGACTCGAGTTATGAATCCAGTTATAGTTTGGATTTTTATCTTTTTTTTCTTCCCCTAAAGCAGCAGTCAAAGCTCATATTTGGTTCAATACAGATTTCATTGAGCACACAAGTTCCATGATAGAACTCATTTTATTAGACCCTGCACTCAATACAAAACATCAATTGCGGAGGGTCACACCACATCTTTCTAGCTGTCACACCAATATCTTCCTGAGTGCTGTCTGCACTGTCTCGGGTTTTTTATTTATACTGCAACTCATTTAGTTTGATCTGAGAGCTATTTCCAAAATGCCTTCAGTACACAAAAAAGCACTTCATCACCAGACAATTCTTTGCTTTGGAGATAGGAATATCAGCAAGATTTTCTTTGGTAGTGGTGATCTGGACAAATGATGATAATAGGTTTAAGGAGAAGCAATTGTAATTCTAACAAAGAATATAAGAAATGTGTCTGAAAAGGTAGATTGAAGACAGTTAATGTTGAGACCAGGCCTAGTTAGAAATGGGACTCAATTTTCTACTCCTTATATACCAGAGAGAATAGGTAGCCTTAGGAATGTTTTGATAATCAGTTGACAAGATTCTTTAATTTAAAGAATTTAGGATAGGATTTTGGAAAAAACAAAAAAACAGAACAATATCACCAAACAAACAAACAAACAAAACCCCTCATATATGAAAAAGAGGCAGGGGCTGAGGATGTAGCTCAGTGGTAGACCACTTACCTGGCATGCTCAAGGCCCTGGGTTGATCCGCAGTACCACAGAAGAAAAAAAAAAAAAAAAAAAGAGTCAGGACTGTGTTTGAGGCCCATGGTTTGGTTAAAAAACAGTTACAGTAACAAAGGTAAGGCAAGAGGTTCCGGGGGTCAGAAAGAGAAGTCGGGACACCCTTTGTTTCTGCATTTTGTTTCTTCAGGAAAGTATATCAGCTCCCTTAAAAAACTGTACTTTATAGAAGGCCATCAAGCCTGAAAATAGAAGATTTTGGATACTAAAATAAATAAATAAACAAACAGTAAGAAAATTTGGATAGAAAGCATGGAGATGGAAATGTTTCAGTGGTAAACTGAATACTAAATCTAAGAAGTACCTATTGATACTAAAATCTAAGAAGGCCAGTTAGGAAGTGGTCAATTATTCCAGGAAAACATTTACTCAGGAGTATTAAAATTCCTATATTCTTCCTCACAGGAACAGTTTCCTCCTTAATTTTGAAATATTTCCCCACTCCCACACTTCTATATACAATACATTTTCTCTTTGTTCTTATCTGAAATTTAACTATTGTTTTTACCCCCACATTTTTATCTTATAATTTCTCTGAAAATTTTTCCATCTACTCATGAAAAGAATAAACTTCTCTGAATAAATGATTTTAAAGCACAAAGTTAAGATGCTTTATGTTATGGGACTACTTATGTGTTTCCTTTCACAAAATGGTTGAAGATAATTGTTGACTATACCGATGAAGAAAATGATAAGGTGGCTGCCACAAGTAATGAAGAAAAGGAATACTGTCCAGCTCTAATTAAACTTCTTTCTCAAAGGTGTAATACTAACATAGGCAGACATTGTATTTTCTCTTGTTGCTAAAAGTTCTTGATTAGGTATTGAATCTAAGAGAAACCATTTTTACCCCACAATGGTTATCATAGCAACTCTTTGGAAATGCAAATTAACCTCACAGAAAATTATGACATTATAATCCCTCAAAGTAGATAATAATAATTTATTATAATGATTGAACTCTGCTTAAGAAGTGACTCTATTCAAATTTTCCATAAATACAGTATTTTTTGTGTGTATGTGTATGAATCACAAGGTGCCAACATTTAAGATGTGCTTCACTAATGGCACTAGTAGAGGGAGGAATGGTGATTAGTGACTCTTTCTTTAATGAAATTTTGAGAAATGCTACTGAAATAGTGTGCTACTTGGAAACATGGATGAAAACAAAAACGTATGTGAGAAATAAGCATATCTTGTTTATGGGGGGTCTACCTACCATTTATTATTATTATTATTATTACTACTACTACTACTACTACTATTACTACTACTACTATTATTATTTGTGGTACTGAGGGTTGAACCCAGGGCCTTCTACATAGGCAAGTACTCTACAACTGAGCCACATTTTCAGACAATGTCTAGCATTTCTAAATATGTATTTTAATATCTAGTTAATATCTTCCATCTTTTTAATAATGATAAAATGCTTGCCCTCCAAAAGATCTTCATCGATTACTCCAAGTAACATTTAGCAATGAAAGAAATGATCTTTTGAGCCGGGCGTGGTGGTGCATGCCTGTAATCCCAGTACTTTGGGAGACTGAGATTGGAGAATCATGAGTTCAAAGCCAGCCTCAGCAATAGGGAGGTGCTAAGCAACTCAGTGAGACCCTGTCTCTACATAAAAAAAAAAAAACAACCAAAAAACCACAAAATAGCACTGGGGATGTGGCTCAGTGGTCGATTACCCCTGAGTTCAAGCCCCGGTACCAAAAAAAAAAAAATAATAAGAAATGATCTTTTGCTCAATATTTAAAGGACTGTAACCAGTATGCTGTAGAATTTTTTAATGATTATTCCTGTTTTTGCAAACAATTATTATTTCAGCATACATTTTTCTTCAGCAAAGTATACAATATAGAGTTTGTTCCTGTGTTCTTATTAAAATAGCCAATTCTAGCAGAGAATATATTTGATTCTCTAAAAAAATAGTAATTTTCCCTTGATTATAAAGGCCAATCATACCTTAATTTGAATCTCAATTCTGTCATGTATAAGCCATATAAACTTGAACTCTAATCCCTCTACATAAAAACTCAACATATTCATAGTTTATTTTAAAATGAGAATTAAGCGAATTAATATATGCAAAGCACTAATATAGTACTATTAGTAAAATTGTAACTAATATTATTAACATTAATTGTATCAATTTAATGAGATAACATCACATGTATAAAAAGGCACATATTTAACATGATATATTGTAGGATTAAATAAATGGTTGTTAAATGTGTCAGTGTGTCAGGTAAAAGATATTAGAAATATGGAAAAATTATAGAAGAAATTAAGTGTTATCTAAAATCTTGTTAGCCAGTAACGAAAAGTCACAATTTCATTTATTTCATTATGTTTTGTTAAATTTATCAGAATCTATACCCTGTGACATCAAGATTCACACTTATTTTCAAAGAAAGGAAAATTGTTACTTTCAGAATTATGGATGAATTAGAGTCAACATGAACAAAAATATGTGAGATTTACTAATTGCTTACTTGTAGTGTATTGTTGACCTACCTATAATGGCATTTTTGAAAAAATATGTACCAATTTTTAAAAAATAATTAGTTAAGTTGCATTTTGCACACAAAAACACACTGAAAGACAATAACAAATAAATTAAAAATATAATTAATAGGTTGTGATGGAATGAGGGACACTTTGGAGTGTCAGGAAAAACCTCTTTGAAATATGACTTTTGAACTGATACCTGAAGGATGAAAGGAATCCAGGCACAGACAGTTCCGGGCTTGCTTTCCAGAAAAGCAAAGGCCTTAGGTGCTGAAGGCCATGACTTAATGTGTAAGAGTTTACAAGAAAATGGAAAGCTGTATCAAATGATGTTTGAGAGACAGGCTGCAGCCACCTGGGGTCAAGACTAGCAGGCCAGGAAATGATTGGATTTTATTCCAAATACAATAGAAATTCATGGAAGAATTTTAAGAAAAGAAGTAAAATGATGATTTGTGCTATAAGAAGTCTAATCCTGAGCAGTGGGTTGTACAAGGGGTCAAGAGTGGGATGAGTGAGAACAGGTAAAAGGCACTTACTATATTCTAGGTGGTAGATGATGGTAGTGTCAATTGACATTAGAGTGGAAAAAAAGAGCTATATGGAATCACACTATATTTAGCATATAGAATCAATATAGAAAAGGAAGGGTTCAGGGAAGATATCCACATTTCTGAATTGAATATAAAGCAGATTTGTTAATTTCTTAGGAAATATAGGAAGACCTAGAAGGAGATAAGGACAATCCAGAGATTCACTTTGGCTAAGTGTGAAAGGTAGTAGAATACCGTGAGATTAAGAGAATGGAGTCTGGAATAGGTTCAAATCCTACTCTTTAATTTACCACCAGTAGATTTTGAATAAACTGTATATTATTTTTGCATCTTTAAAAATTGGGATGGTAATAATACCTGCTGTCGACGGTTTTAAATATTTAATTAAATCAGCTTATAAAATGCTAAAGATATTTCCTGATGCATTGTAAGAAATAACAATTATTGCTATTATTATTGGTCACACAAATAGCAATGTCAGCTGGAAAATCTGATATATAAATATGACATTTGAAGGAAATGACTGACATTCTAATTATCTTCAGAGAGCATCTCACCTCGTTGCACTGCTTTTGAATGAATGAAAAATGAGAATAGCTTCTATTGTTTTATGTCAACTTATCTTTCTCTGTCATCTTTACCTTTTCCTCATTTTGTGAATTGCAGAAGGGGATCTGGGTGAAGATTAGAGATAGAGTAGGAAGGAAAATATTGTTAAGGAAAATGAAGAAGTTATATCCCAGCTGTAAAAACAAAACTCATTTTCTTCCTCAACTTCACAGTTACTCAGAAAGCCAATCCTAGCTTTTAATTGATTACATTTAAATTTCCTGTATAAATCGATCTTTCTGATACAATTTCAGTTTTGTCCAAGAATTATTAAATACCAAAGCCGCAAGAAATAATCTGTGACTGAAATGCTGACAGCATTGTCCCATCGTAACCTGTGAAATGGCAGGTTTATTGACACAACAAAGGATCTTTCTTCATGTCTACTTTCTCCTTCATAAACAACTACATTATAAAAAAATATCACTTTGCCTTATGCAAAGCTTTCAAATATATGAATGGATTTGACTTTGAGTGCCATTTATTCATGGGTTTATAAAACAATAAAATAATTCAATGAATGCCTGGGTGGTAGATACTTCATCATTTCCTGAGACTTCCAGGATGAACATGGCATTTACCTTCAAAATGGAAAACCCTTAATATGTGAAGTGGTTAATTCTCATAAGATTTCTTTAAAAACTATAACAGGTGCCATGTGAATTTGCCTTATTTATTGTAGTCATAAATTCACGGAGATCCTTTTTGAAGCATCACTTTTCCTTTCTTTCTTTCCTTTTTCTTCACCCCGCCTGGTAGCAGGGTTATGAGAAGAGGATCAGCACAGAACCCTGCCAGGGGCCACCACCAGCATGAGGAGCCCAGTCATCCAAACTGGTAAATGGAAGAGCATCTCTTTTCCTCCATGCCATGAAATCTGCTTATCCTGTTTCTTATGTACTTATTTTGTAATCTATAATTATTTTTTAAATTACAGTGCTTCTAAATCTGTTCTGACTTGGTAGACTGTTATAAGGTAGTTTCCTCTGGGAACAATCACCAAGTATTTATCGACAGACATGGATTGGAAGAAGTTGTAGAAGTTTGTAGCAGTTGCTCACATTCCCTTAGTTTGATTTTCCTTATTTTAAAAATGAACATTACAATAGTTAACTTCTTAGATTTTTCCTTAGAATTAACTAAGAAATTACATATAAAGACTCCAGTGGCTTCCTTAACATAGAGAAAAAAGGTAAGAATACTCATTCTTTTTTTAAAAATTTTTTTAATGTTATTGCATTTTTTATACCTTTATTTTATTTGTTTTCATATTTATGTGGTGCTGAGGATCGAACCCAGTGCCTCACGCGTGCTAGGCAAGCGCTCTTACCACTGAGCTACAGCCCCAGCCCCCTCATTCTTGTTGAATACTTTTCACAGACCAAGTAATGCATACTACATACTTCATCATATTGTTTAATCCTCACTACAAAACTGAAAGTTGGCAGCTATAATCATGCTGTTATTAACAGGAAAAATCTGTGCCATCAGCAGGTTTGTGTCTTGCCTTTAACTACACACTGCTCCTGAGAGGGTTTTTAGAGAGCCATTCGCTCTGTTGGTAGAGTTTCTGTTCTTCTATTTACTTTTAAAGTCAGGAAATATTTATTAAGTATCTGCTATACACCACACTTCTTTCAACTGAGATGCCATGCTTCTTCCTGAATGATTGTTACTTAGATCATGATAATTGCATATTTATATGAGGTCTTAACATTTAGAGTTGTGAATCTGTAATTGTACTTTGTATTCACACATTCTTTCAAGAAGATAGGGTGGGGTCATTATTTCTATCTTTACAGATAGAGAAATTGAGTTTCAGAGAGGTTAACTGGCTCACTGCTTATCTCAGTTCAGTGCTTCTCAGATTTTTCTGTGGCTAAGGGTTAGTGTACTTTTTATGCATTGCATACTGAATGTCTTTGTAAAATTACTAGAAAGCAATGGAAAGAAATGAAGTGATAAAAAGACGACAGAATATACACAAATCCACAATTTTATTTCTATTTATCATTATTCTGCGAGAAAAAAAAATAAGTATCCCACATTTCTATAAAAGTGTCTAATGCTTTCTCTCCAATTCCATATTCCTTGTGGTGCAGATCAGTGATTATACACTGACACTAGCTCAGAGATTAAACCATGTAGCACTGATAGGGCTAACATGAGGCAAATCAAACATGCAGTCCTAGGCCTTCCATCTTCTAGTCCAGGTCTCTTTTATTACTCTGGGCAGCAACATAGAGCAAGACTCTTCATTTGTGATCTAAGGAGAAAGAAGACTGAATTCTAATTTGTTAAAATGAATCCAGTGTAAGAAAAGTGACAGTGATACATCTTAGAAGAGTTACATGAAACAATTGACATGAAAAAGTGGAAAAACAGTTGGAAATCTACAGGAATGATTTCTTTTAAAATCATTTATAAAACATCGAGACTTCAAAAAATTTGCTACGTGTTGTTGGCTTTCTCATGATGCTTTTCATTTCTTTTTTCCTTTTATTTTATTTATTCTTTGAAAAGAGAAGTTAAGGTATACTCAGAAGAAAAGCTGTATAGAGGCCTGTGTATAATTTTAAGAGAAAAATATTGGGATTATGGCCATCTACAAAAACTAAAATGAAGAAAGAAAGAAAGAAGGAAAATGAACAACATATCCTTACTACATTGGAGGAAGGTCCTTGAAAATAAATGTTACTCATTCATTTCAAAAACATCCAGAAAAATTACAGCACTTTTGGTACAAAGTTAAATGCACATTGAGTCAGCAGTGAGAATTTACTGAATAAGAGGGTTTTGTGGCTTTCTCAGTTCTACTGAAATGGATCCAAATATTTACATGTGCTTTTTTATTAATAACTATTTTACCATCTGTGTCAAAGTACTATTGCACAGATGTTCAGGAATAGCTTTGGGTTGTGGGTAAATATTAGAGGAAGATTGAATTTTTCTCTAAACGATGCTGATAGAATGGTTTTTATCATAGTTTAAAATGTCAGAAATAAGGCTTTATTTTTGAAGTTCCACCAACTTAACAGTACTGGATACAACTTAGTGTGGCTGTATGTGTATCAGGAATTCAGCTCAGTAGTTCAGTGATAAAGTGTGTGTGTGTAGCATGTGCTTAGCATTTGCAAGGCCCTGGGTTTGATCCTCAGCACCATGCTCACACGCACGCACTCACACGTACACATATGTACATACACACAAAGACGACAAAGGTATTGAGAAAGATGAAATTTATGACAACATTCAAAAGTGAGACTTTCAGTCAACACATTACCAGTTTTTGAGAAGTCTCTACATTGCTAAATTAAAATTCACAATATAAAGTAGAGCAAACCTACAACCATCAATAACATGTGCATGTTACTTTCTGTCCCTGACTCAGACATCCAATATTTAACATCAGTCAGAAAGTTAAACAGTCATACCTGGGCACCTTTCTTCAATTAATAACTTCACATGATATCTAGTTATGAATTATTTCTCCTGTTTCCTCCAAAACGAGAAGAAATGAAGAATGTATATTGATGTGTTACATCCAAGGAAATATAGTCCAAATCTGTATTGTATGCATAATGTTGGGAGTAGAAACAGTAGCAGCATGTGCACTCTGTGTGTCTGTGTGTGCGTGTACACACATGCACAAAATACTGGTTCAGATCAGAGTGAGATGACCACACAGCAGGGAAAAATGGTCCACCAACATTTTAGCAGAGTATCTTTATTTGAATCTCTGTAACTCATTGAAATTTGGGTCTGAGATTATTTGTACCAATCTACCCTTCAACTATGAAACTTACAAACTTTCTGCTAAAAGTAAAATTACCAGTAAAACCAAAAGCTGAGGGTCCATCTTATCAATTGTCTATTGGAAAACACTACACTTCAATAGATTTCATCAGTCTCATATCAGTAAAGAAACAATAGCAACAAGATCAGCAATGCTGATCTAGATCTGGATAACGATTACTTGACATGAGAAATGAAAGCAAAGGAAAAGCATTTATATGGTTTGGATCTTGAATGTCCCCTAAAGACTCATCTGCTGGAGGATTGGTCCTAGTGCAGCAATGTTGAGGTGGGGTTTGGGCTCTTGGGAACTATTTGTAGCATAAGGGCTCTAACTTCAGCAGTGAATGGATCCATTGATGGATTCCTCATGTGATGGAACTGTAGGAAGTAAGGCTACTTGGAGGAAGTGAGTTTCTGGACGCATGCCCTAGAGGAGTATGTCTTGTCCCCCAGAGCCTTTCTCTGGTTTCCTGGATGCCATAAACTGAGTACCTTTCTTCCACCAGGCAATTCTGCCATGATATTCTGCCTTGCCTCAGGCCCAAAGCAATGGAATCAGCCAGCCAGCCATAGACTAAAACTTCTGCAACTGTGAGCTAAAATGAATCTTTATTCCTTTAAGTTATTTTTCCTCAGGCATTTCAGTCATAGAAACAAAAACGTGACTAACGTGAATACATGAACAAGCAGTTAATACAAAAGTCAGAAAAAAAAAAGTTAGAAAAAATTTTGCCATTTTTACGTGTACTGGGAATGACTCAGAAATTAAAGCCTAAAGATAGAGTAAGTTGAAATACAAAGAAATGAAAGGAAATGAAAAGGGCAAGGAAAGAATTAGGTCTACCTTAGAGAACAACAAATAACCAGAATCATTAGCTGGGCGCGGTGGCTTATGTTTGTAATCCCAGCACTTTGGGAAGCTGAGACAGGAGAATTGCGAGTTCAAAGCCAGCCTCAGCAATGGCAGGGTGCTAAGCAAAGTAGGGCTGGGGAGACCCTGTCTCTACATAAAACACCAAATAGTGCTGGGGATGTGGCTTAGTGGTTGAGTGCCCCTGAGTTCAATCCCTGGTACCAAAAAATAAAAAATAAAAAAATAACCAGAATCAGACTTGTAGAAAGAAAACTGAAGAAGCACTCAGCTTCTTCACACCCACAGAGGGCAAGGACTGGTGATGAAAACAATGAGAGAGGAAATGGTCAGCATGGAAGACAGAAAGCAAATAATTGAAGGTAATAAAATAAGCACAGGTAATTATGACTTAAAAATAGAACAAAATGAATCTTAGAAAAAGCAATAATTCAAAAACCATATGGGGGAAAAATCTCACTCAAGAAATAAATGGAAAATATTTTTACCTTTTCTGGAAATAGTTTTCTGTCATCTGAGATTTCTTTTTCTTTCATTCTTTTCTTTTTCTTTTTTTTTTTTGGTATGGCCTAGGAATCATCTATTCTTTAAAATTTAGAACAACCTAATGATAAACCTAGACAAAGAGTATTTTGGATATAATTGGCTTTTGAAAAATTACTCAGATTGCTCATGCTTTTATACTTATTTGTGTTTGCAGGCTTTTTTGTTTGTGCTAATTGATTTGATAATTTGTTTTAACCTAAAAACACTATCAGACTAATTGTTCATGTATAAGCCTGGATATATATATCAAGACCTGTGTACCCAGTGGAATAATAAGTGATATTAATGTTTTCCTCTTTTGGCCTCTTCTCTCTCCTGACATGTAAAATATTCATGCATCCCTAGTTTAAACAAATATTTTTGTTGAAATATACATAATAAGAGTGTGTAATTCCTAACTGAACAGCCCAGTGGATTTTTAGTCTTCATAAACGTGTGTAATCCCCATTCAGATTGAAAACAGATCATAACCACCATCATTGAAGATATCCTTTACTCTTTTCAAGTTGAAAATCCCAATCTTTCATAAGGGAACCCCTTTTTAATGCTGTGAGTTCTAATGCTATGGATTATTTAGCCTGTTTTTGAGCTTTTTATATAAATTTAATAACAGAGTCTGTAATTGTATTGTGTGTAGCCTCCTGTTCTCAATTTGATGTACATGAGATCCATACTGTGAGATTCATTAGGACTAGTTTGAGGGTCTTACAACTGTATACATGTATTTTGAAATGGACATGTGAAAGTTTTCATTTTGCAATTGCTTTTACATGACTTTAGAAGCTTATTTTTAGTAATAATGCTACGTTCCCCAATGGTAATACCTAGTTACATTCCTACTGACACAATGTAAGTGTTCTGGTAGTTTTATTTCTTTACCAACACTTGGAAATTTCAAAGATTTCTTTTTACTTTAGTTGTTCTAATGATGTGTTAGAGTTTACCATTGTGATTACAATTAAAATTTTTGGGATGAAAGATGGTTATGTTTACTATCCCAGAACAACAATTTCCTAGCCACCTTCAAATTTAAAAATGTATAGAAACTTAGATGAGGCATTAAGAAAGGTCGTAATTTTGTTCACCTCTACTTAATGAACACTCAGTTGAACAGGACTTAAAATTTCCTTTTTAGTGAGAAAATGAAAAATTATAGAAAAACAGCATGGCATTAAGTGTATGAAAGCCTGTCAATCCTATTCAACTTAAAATTCATCTTAGCTATTTTGTTCCACTTTTACTCTTCTATTAACTAATTAATGCCTTGAAATCTGTCAATGCTTGTTTTGTTTCATTGGTCACCAACCAATCTATGACAGTAGAATCACAGCTCAGCAGCAATGATTGGAGTTTGTTGCAGGACAGTGATCACATATGCCATTTCTGTGCTAGGAAAACTAATTATTTGTCCAACTGTTTGAAACTAGGGATGATACCTGGGCAACAGGCATGAAAATGATCCAGGAAGGCAGCATGATTTTGACAGATGGCCTAGGACCTTCACCCATGAAGCAAGTGTGACAACTCCATCACTCTTCTAGGCATTTTCTCTGGTGGGCTGTGTGGCGGTTCATTGGCTTCCACTACTATTCGTTTCCAAAGAGTTAGAGAGCTTAGCTGATATGTTGTTGAGATAGTTTGGGTGACCATAATTTGATTCTATGTTGTCATGGGACAGTTTTTTATGAAGCCATAATATCAGGAATCTGCTAAATATAACCACAATATTTTCTTTGTTTGATTGTAGCAACCTACATAACATTACCTTTGAGACTTTTAACTGTTTTTAAGTGTGCAGTTCTGTAGGATTAAATACATTCTTATTGTGGGGCACCTATCACCATCATCCATTTCCAGAGCTTTTCCATATACTATTTTAACTTCAATGGCATATGAAAATTCTACTCCTTTACAGCTCTGCCCCTTTTATTTTACTGATAGTAAACATAGCATACATATGTATGTATTATATGTAAATATATAATGTATGTATTTTAAATATTATAGAAATAAAAAGTGAAATAAGCAGCAAAATTACAATAATAATGTTATTTTTATTTTCCATGCATTTACCTTTTCTGGAGAACATGATATTTTCATATGACTTTAAGTTCCTGTCTAGCATCTTTTTACTTCAACTTGAAAGACTTCCTTTAGCATTTGTTGCCAAGTAAATCTTGTGGTAATAAACTGTCTCAATTTTGTATGGGAATGTTTTCCTTTCTCCTTTATTTTTGGAGAATTATGCCAAATACAGAACTCTAGGTGAACAGTTTTTTAAATTTTTTCTCTGTTAGTATGTTAAATATGTCATTCTAATTGCTTTTGGCCTAAAATATTTCTGCTAAGAAATCTGCTGACAGTCTCACTGATGTTCCTTTATACATGATGTATAGTTTTTCCTCTGTCTACTTTCAATATTCTCTATTTTGTCTCTAAATTGTTCGATAATAGTGTGTCTCAGTGTAGGTATCTTTGTTTATTCTCTTTGGGCTTTGTGGAGCTTCTTGGATTTGTAGTTCCCTGTATTTCATCTGTTGTTTTTCAGATAATGTCTCTGCCCATTTTTCTTTCTTTCTCTCGAATTCCTACAATGCATATATTAGTCTGCCTATTAGTGTCCTGTGAGTCCTTTAGGTTCTACTTTGTTTGATTTCCACCCTCTTTCCTCCTTCTTTCTTCCTTTCCTTCCTTCATTCCTTCCTTCCTCTCCCCACTTTCTTTCTTTCTTTTCCTTTCTCCTATTATTATCTAGACCAGACTAGATAATATCAGATGACATCCTCAGGTTCATTGATTCTTTTATCTGTCTATTCACACTGCTGTTGAACACACCTAGTGGTTTTTCAATTCCAATATTGTATTTTTTAGTTTCAAAATTTAAGTACTTTTGAAAATGATTTCTTATAAAATATTTTTCAGTTCATATATCATTTTCCTTATTTGTTATCTTCTCCATATTCTTCTTGAGCATATTAAGCATATTTAAGATTTTTTTCCAGTCTTATGTGTCTAATGTGTGTGTGTTTCTTTGGAGAAAGTTTCTGGAATTTTATTTCATTCCTTTTAAAGGACCATATTTCCATATCTCTTTGAAGGCCTGGTGATTTTTTGCTAAACTTTTTTTTTTTAAAAGGCCATGTTGACCAGTGTTTGAAGCCTGCCTGTAAGAGGGAGATCTATCACTAATCCACCTGGCATGAACTCTCATGTTCTTTCAGGCTTTTTCTGGGTATAGATCTTTTCTGAGAATGTATGTGTGCTCCCTATTCCCAGTATGCACTATGGATTTTGACCAGTCTCTAGAACTCACACAAACATATATTAATCAGTCTATAGATGTTTATTTATGGTCTATGTGGGAGAACAAGAGCCTGGAGATTCTTCCTTTTACACCAACTTGCTGATGTAACTCATGGTTGCTTTAAAGAACTTTTTAATTTTTTTTACACCAGAGATTGAACCCAGGGGCACTTAACCACTGAGCCATCCTCAACCCTTTTTAAACATATTTGATTTAGAGATAGGGACTCACTGACTTGCTTAGGGCCTTGCTAAGCTGCTGAGACTGGCTTTGACCTCACAATCCTCTTGCCTCAGCCTCCGGAGCTGCTGAGATTTCAGGCATGTGCCCAGCTTCAAGTGTCTTAATTTCCCAAAAGTCACATTTTGAATTCTGCTTGATGCTTCAGATGTTCTGTACATTCATCTGCCAATAATCTCTTACTACTTGGATTCTACATATCTGTAGCTCCCTCTCCACCTAGTTTTCACAGGGCTGCCACTGACTATAATTTCTAGCCTAAGATCCAAACTATGCCACTATTCCCCTCCAAACTCCAAGTCAGGTAAGACAGAAATGAGTCCCTTTTAAATGCACAAACAGATTAGAACAGATATGTTCTTCTCTGGTTTTTCTGGTGAAAGGAAAGAACAGAGAATTGGGCCCCTTGTTCCCTACTGTGAAGAACTGCAGAGGGTGAGGAATATGAAAGGACAATAGAACACCACGGAATTTTTCATCATTTTGAATGTGACTTTTTCTTGATTTGGAATTAGCTTAGTTACTACAAATCTTTGACCATCCCAGATTTTATTACTTTAATCAGGGCATAGAGGTTTTGTTTGTTACTGTGCAGTAGGAGAAGGAGCTTTTTTTTGTTATTATTATTTTTATTTTTTTGGTACCAAAGATTGAATTCAGGGGCACTCGACCACTGAGCCACATCCCTAGACCTATTCTGTGTTTTGTGTAGACACAGGGTCTCACTGAGTTGCTTAGCTCCTGGATGTTGCTGAGGTTGGCTTTGAACTCGTGATTCTCCTGTCTCAGCCTCCCAAAATGCTGGGATTACAGGCGAGCGCCACCACGACCAGCTTGGAGAAGGAGTTTTGAGTTTCCTAGTTTTCCACCTTCCCGAGGATTTTTAAAATTTCTGATTCAAACATTTTAATATACATGATGTTACATATTTTGTATATTATTTTGATACATGATGTTAGTATTGATTGATAGAATTCCAATGACTGAAAATATATTATCAGGAAATCATCCTGAAGAAGGAAGAATCAGTAAATTCACTGTGTCAAGATTGTTTCTACCTCACTGTTTGCTACTGTCACGTATGATTTGAGGGGTAAAGACCTGTGGTTTAATGTCAGTCAAGTTAAATATTTGTTTAGTTTTGTTTTTTGATAGATCACACTCACCTACTTTACCTCTATCTAATAAGCAGAGTTGTTTGTCCTTAATTCTGTATAAGCAAATTTAAGTCATTTGTAGCACTATTTTCTTAGGTAAACAATATGCATGTAACATAGAGGTATTTGGGTCATTTTATTTATTTATAAATATATATAATTCAAGTAACATTTTAGAAAATGAATGCTGTCTTGAAAATTTTAACATACAAGCTTGGTAGCTCATGCTTTTAATCCCAGCAGCTCAAGAGGCTGAGACAGGATGATCGCGAGTTCAAACCCAGCCTCAGCAATGGCAAGGCACTAAGGGAAACCTCATCTCTAAATGAAATACAAAATAGGGATGGGATGTGGCTCAGTGGTTGAGTGCCTGTGAGTTCAATCTCCGTTACCAAAAAAAAAAAGAAAGTTATTAATTAATTTCTGTAGCCAAGTCCCCAATATAAAAAGCTGATAATGACCTTCAAAAAAAATTGGTAGAAGTTTAACAACAGAGTAAAACAAATTCAGAAGAAATATGGATACTATGATTCATCATTTAGATATGTTTATTTTACCCAAGATTATACCCCAAATGTCATTTATAATTTCTCCCATAAATATAGCTTTCAAAGTAGGAACACTTGTAATTAGTTTTACATAAAGGAAGATTGTATATTTAACAAATTCTTCAAAAAAATCACTGAAGATGACAAACATGTAAAGCAAATGAAAGCATCTGTTAGTGGAATTTATTAAAATGAGAATATTTGAATGTCCCTTTATCCAAAAAACTATAAAATAAAAATTAAATTCATTTTATATTAATTCATGTTTATTCTTCAAGAAAACTGAATATGGAAGAGCCCTATTGATTATATTATTACTGATTTCTTGGCAGAAGAAAGGAAAATCAGCAAAGCATTGGAATAGAATTTATTTAAATCACTCTACAACTTCTGTGGTGTATAGAATCCTTTGTTTAATTAATTATAAGGAACAAATGTTAAAAAACCATGCTACAAGATCAAGATTTATATACTCTTAGAATTGTGAAGTATAAATGAGTTTTTCTGAACAGAATGACAACTTCTTTCCAACCTTAAGTGAAATGATGTGTCTTGATGAGTATGCAGAAAAACTAGCAACACCTTGATAGCTTATCATATATTCAGCTGTTATAGAGGCATAATGTGAAAATGAAAACAGATTCATTTCCTCTACTTCCAAGTAAAAAACCAATATATTTATGACAGGAGAAAATGAATACAAATTGCTTTAAATTCATTAATCATGTTGAAGTTATTTTTTCCTTGCAATGCTATCAATTACAATAGCTACCATAGACTTAAATTATTTTTTTAAATTTATTTGTTCTAATTAGTTGTACATGACAGCAGAATGCTCTTTGATTCATTGTACACAAATGGAGCACAATTTTTCACTTCTCTGGTTGTACACAAAGTAGGATCCCAGCATTCACGCAATCATACATGTACCTAGGGTAATAATGACCATCTCATTCCACCATTTTTCCTATCCCCGTGACCCTTCCAATTCCCTCCCTCTCCTTTGGCCAATCCAAAGTTTCTCTCTTGTCCCATGCCCACCCTTTATGGATTAACATCCACTTATCAGAGAAAACATTTGGCCTTTGGTTTTGGGGGATTGGTTTACTTCAGTTAGCATGATATTCTCTAACTCCAGCCATTTACCTGCAAATGCCATAATTTTATTCTCTTGTATTGCTGAGTAATATTCCATTGTGTATACATACCACAGTTTCATTATCCATTCATTTATTGAAGGACATCTGGGTTGGTTCCACAGTTTGGCTATTGGGAATTGTGCTTCTATAAACATTGAAGTGGCTGTGTCACTGTAGTATGCTGTTTTTAAGTCTTTTGGGTATAGACCAAGGAGTGGGATAGCTGGGTCAAATGGTGGTTCCATTCCAAGGTTTCTAAGGTTTCATTGGTGTTTTCCAGATTGTCCAAACCAATGTGCAGTCCCACCAGCAGTTTATGAGTGTGTCTTTTGCCCCACATCTTTGCCAACACTTATTGTTGCTTTTATTCTTGATAAATGCCATTCTGACTCGAGTGAGATGAAATCTAACAGTAGTTTTGATTTGCATTTCTCTAATTAGTAGAAATGTTGAACATTTTTTCCTGTATTTATTGATTGATTGTATATGTTCTTCTGAGAAGTGTCTGTTCAGCTCCTTAGTCCATTTACTGATTGGGTTGTTTTTTGCTGTAAAGTTGTTTGAGTTCTTTATACATCCTGGAGATTAGTGATCTATCTGATGTGCATGTGGCAAAAATTTGCTCCCCAAATGTAGGCTGTCTCTTCACCTCATTGATTGTTTCTTTTGCTGAGAAGAAGCTTTTTAGTTTGAATCCATCCCATTTACTGATTCTTGATTTTATTTATTGTGCTTTAGGAGTCTTGTTAAGGAAGTCAGGGCCTGATCCAACATGATGAAGATTTGGGCCTACTTTTCCTTGTATTAGGGATAGGGTCTCTGGTCTAATTCCTAGGTGTTTGATCCACTTTGAGTTGAGTTTTGTGC
>PVHX01015572.1:0-46218 GCA_004024805.1 Geosciurus inauris
AGACAGAATCTCACTGAGTTACTTATGGCCTTGCTAAATTGCTGAGGCTGCCTTTGAAATCACAATCCTTCTGCCTCAGCCTCCCAAGCTCCTGGGATTACAGGCATGCACCAATATACCCTGCTTAATAGCCATTCTAACTGGAGTGAATCTACACTGGATGAAATCATGTGTAGTTTTTTGTTAGTTTGTTTTGGTGTTAGGGATTTAACCAATTAATCACTAAACCATATGCCCAGTTCTTTTTTTTTCTTTTGAGACAGAGTCTTGCTAAGTTGCTTAGGGCCCCACTAAATTCCTGAGGCTGACCTCAAACTTGTGATCCTCCTCCCTCAACCTCCTGAGCCACTGGGATTATAGGCATGTGCCACAGTGCGTGGCGTAGTATAGTTTTGATTTGCATTTCCCTGGTGGCTAAATATGTTGGGCTTTGGGGGTTTTTTGTTGTTTGTTTTTAATGCATTGGCCATTTGTACTTCCTCTTTTATAAAGTGTCTGTTTGAATCCTCTAAAAACTAAAATTAGAACTACCATATGATCATGTTATACCAGCCCTACATAAGTATCTGAAGGAAATGATGTCAGCATATAAAAGATACCTACATACCTATGTTTATTGTAGCACAGTTCACAATAGCCAAGGCATGGAATCAGCCTGGATGTCTTTGCCAGTTTAATTGGATTGATTTTTTTATTGGTGAGTTTTTTGAGTTCTTTATATATTCTTTTTTCATGCCATCTTTTGTTTTTATATATTTTTTTTATTTATACATGACAATATGTTTGGACAGAATTTACATACATAGAGTATAATTTATTCTATTTAGGTTCCCACTCTTGTGGTTGTACATGATGTAGAGTTACCCTAGTTGTATATACAAATACAAGGCTAGGAAAGTTTTGACCAATTAATTCTACTGTCTTTCCTATTCCCCACCCCCCCTTCCCTTTGTCTAATAGAGTGGACTTTTATTCTTCCCCTCCCCTCCCTCCCTTGTTGTGGGTTAGCATCCACAAATAAGAACAGTTGGCCTTTGGTTTTTTGAGGATTGGCTTATTTTATTTAACATGATATTCTCCAGCTCTATTCATTTACTGGCAAATGCCACAATTGCTTTCTTATTTATGGCCAAGTACTATTTCATTGTGTATATTTACCACATTTTCTTTATCCATTCATCTACTGAAGGACACCTAGGTTGTTTCCATATCTTGGCTATTGTGAGTTGAGCTGCTATAAACATGGATGTGGCTGTGTCACTGTAGTATGCTGATTTTAAGCCCTTTGGATATAAACTGAGGAGTGGGATAGCTGGATTAAATAGTAGTTCCGTCCCAAGTTTTCTGAGGAATCTCCGTACTGCTTTTCATAATGGTTATTGCACCAATTTGCAATCCCATCAACAATGTATGAGAGTACCTTTCTCCCCATATCATTGCCAACATTTATTGTTACTTGTATTCTTTTTGGCAGCCATTCTGACTGGAATGAGATAGAATCTCAGTGAAGTTTTAATTTGCATTTCTCTAATTGCTAGAGATGTTGAACCTTTTTTCATTTATTTTTTTTGACCATTCATATTTCTTTTTTTGAGAAGCATCTGTTTAACAGTCTCCTTGCCCATTTATTGATTGGGTTATTTAATTTTCTGATGTTAAGTTTTTTGAGTTCTTTGTATATCTTGGAAAATTAATGCCTTATCTGAGGTACTGGTGATGAAGATTTTTCTCCCAATCTGTAGGATCTCTATACACGTTCTTGATTATTTCCTTTGCTCTGAAGAAGCTTTTCAGTTTGATACCATCCCATTTATTGATTCTTGATTTTACTTTTTGTGCTTTAAGAGTCTTGTTAAATTTAGTTCCAAGCTGATAGTTGGAGAGTTAGGCTTTTTCTTCTAGTAAGTGCAGGGTCTCTGGTCTAATACCTAGATCCTTGATCCACTTAGAGTTGAGTTTTGTGCAGAGTGAGATATAAGGGTTGTTTCATTCTTTTACATATGGATTTCCAGTTTTCCCTGCACAATTTGTAGAAGAGGCTCTTTTTTTTTTTTCTATGTACACTTATGGTGCCTTTGTTGAGGATGAGATAACTGTATTTATGTGGGCATGTCTCTGAGTCTTCTGTTCCATTGGTCTTCATGTCTGTTTTGGTGCCAATACCAGGCTGTTTTTATTACTACAGCTCTGTAGTATAATTTAAGGTCTGGTATTGTGATGCCTCCTACATCACTTTTTGTAGTAAGGGTTGCTTTGGCTATTCTGGGCCTCTTATTTTCCAAATGAATTTCATGATTGCTTTTTCTATTTCTGTGAAGAACATCATTGGAATCTTCATAGGAATTGCATTAAATCTGTATAGCACTTTTAATAGTAGGGCCATTTTGACAATATTGGTTTCTGCCTATTTGGGAACGTGGGAGATCTTTCCATTTTCTGAAGTATTCTTCAATTTCTCTTTAGTATTCTATAGTTTTCATTGTAGAGGTCTTTCACCTCTTTTGCTAGATTCATTCCCAACATTTTATTTTCTTTGAGGCTATTAGGATATAGTTTTCCTAATATTCTCTTTCAGCTGATATAGAAATGCAGTTGAATTGTTGGTATTGATTTTAAACCCTGCTACTTGGCTGAATTCATTTATAAGATCTAGGAGCTTTTTAGTAGGGTTTTGGGGTCTTCTAAATGTAGAATCATTTCGTCAGCAAATAGGGATAGTTTAAGCTCTTCCCATTTGTATCTCTTTGATTTCTTTCTTTTGTCTTGTTGCTCTGGCTAGGGTTTCAAGGACTATGTTGAATAGGAATGGTGAAAGAGGGCATCCCTGTCTTTTTCCTGTTTTTAGAGGGAATGCTTTCAGTTTTTCTCCATTAGAATGACGTTGGCCTTGGGTTTAGTGTATATAGCTTTTACAATGTTGAGATATGTTCCTACTAGCCCTAGTTTTTTTACTGTTTTGAGCATGAATGGATACTGAATTTTGTCAAATGTTTTTTCTGTGTCTATTGAGATAATCATGTGATTCTTGTTTTTAAGTCTGTTGATTTCTATATGTTGAACCAACCTTGCCTCCCTGGGATGAACCCCACTTGATCATAGTGCACTATCTTTTTAATATGCAATTTGCCAGTAGATTGAGAATTTTTGCATCATTGTTCATCAGGGGTATTGTTTTGAAGTTTTCTTTCCTGGATGAGTCTTTGGTTTTAGTATCAGGGTGATACTAGCTTCATAGAATGAGTTTGGAAGGGTTCCTTCCTTTTCTATTTCATGGAATAATTTGAGGAGTATTTGTGTAAATTCTTCTCTGAAGGTCTTGTAGAACTTAGCTGAGAATCCATTTGGTCCTGGGCTTTTCTTTTTCATAGGCTTCTGATGGCATCTTCAGTTTCATTTTTTAAATTTTCTATGTCCCCTTGATTCAATTTGGGTAGCTCATATGTCTCTAGAAATTTATCAATTTCTTCAAGATTTTTCATTTGATTGGAGTATAGATTTCAAAGTAGCTTCTCATCATCTGTATTTCAGTCGTGTCCATGGTGATATTTCCTTTTTCATCATGAATTTTAGTAATTTGGGTTTTCCCTCTTTTTTTCTTTGTTTGGCTAAGGGTTTATCAAATTTTTTCAAAGAACCAACTTTTTTATCAAATTTTTAAAAAAATTTTGTTTCAATTTTATTAATTTCAGCTCTGATTTTTATTATTTCCTTCCTTAACACTGTTTTTGGTGCTGGTTTGTTCTTTTTCTAGGGCTTTGAGATGTAAAGTTATTTGGTGATTTTCTGTTCTTTTAATGAATGAGCTTGTCAATGCAATGAAATTTTCCCTTTAGAACTACCTTTGTAGTGTCCCAGAGATTTTGATATGTTGTTTTGATATTATTTACCTCTAAGTATTTTTTTATTTCATCTCTGATCATCTATCCTTTGGTTATTCAATAGTGTGTTATTTAGTCTCCAGGCGTTGGAGTAGCTTCCATTTTTTATTTTATTGTTTATTTCTAATTTCATTCCATTATGATCTGATAGAATGCAAGGTATCTCCCTTTTTTTTGTATTGGCTAAGAGTTGATTTGTGGACTAAGATGTGTTCTATTTTAGAGAATGTTCCATGTGCTGCTGAAAAGAAAGTGTAATCATTCATTGATGGATGAAATACTATATATATGTCTGTTAAGTCTAAATTACTGAATTTTTTGGTTCTGTGGCTTCTTTATTTAGTTTTTGATTAGAAGATCTGTCGATTGGTGACAGGTTTGTTGAAGTCACCCAGTATTATTGTGTTGTGATGTATTTGATTCTTAAGATATGAAGGGTTTATTTTATGTATGTAGATGCTCCATTGTTAGGGGCATAAATGTTTAAGATTATTATGTCTTGTTGATGTATAATTCCCTTAAGTAGTATAAAATGGCCTTCTTTGTCCCTTCTGATTAACTTTGGCATGAAGTTCACTTCATTTGATATGAGGAGAGAAACCCCTGCTTGTTTGCGAGATCCATGTGAATGGTACATTTTGTTTTGTTTTGTTGGTTGACTATACTCCTAGTGTAGTTCTTCCCTTTGCTGGATTTCATTTTTATTTTTTATTTCTTCATGAAATATTTTGTTGAGAATGTTTTGTAGTGCAGGCTTTTTGGTTGTGAATTCTTTTATCATGGAAGGTTTTGATATCGTCAAATCTGAAGCTTAGTTTTGCAAATATGGTTTTCTTGTTTGATATCCATTTTCTTTCAGAGCTTTGTTGAGAAGTCAGCTGAGATCCAAAGTGGTTTCCCTCTAAATGTTACTTGAGTTTTATTCTTTGGCAGCTTTTAGAATTCTATCTTTATTCTGTATGTTATGCATCTTCATTATAATGTGCCTTGGTGTGGGTCTGTTGTAATTTTGTATATTTGAGGTCCTTTAAGCTTCCAGTATTTGATTTCCCATTTCATTCTTAAGGTTTGGGGAATTTTCAGATATTATTTCATTGAAAATATTTATGCATTCCTTTGGTTCTTATCTCTGAGCCTTCATCTAATCCCAATAAATCTTAAGGTTGGTCTTTTCATGTTATCCCGTATTTCTTGGAAGTTCTGTTCATGGTCTTTTAACATTTTTTTCTGCATGCTCAACTTTATTTTCAATGTTATATAATTTGCCTTCACTGCCTGAGATTCTGTCTTCCATATGATCTACTCTGCTGGTGATGCTTTCCGATGAATTTTGACTTATTGATTCTTTCATTTTGTGGGTTTCTGGTTTTTATTTTTTTCCAGAATGTCTATCTCTTTATTGAAGTGATCTTTTGCTACCTATAATTGCTCTTCCATCATCTTTTACCTCGCAGATCAGTTTAACTATGTATATTCTAAATCCCTTCTCTGACATTTCTTCCACTTTGGTATTGATGAATTCTGTTTCTGATGTGTTTTCATTTGTTGGAGGCAGTATGTTCCCTTGCTTTTTCATATTGTTTGTATGTCTACTCTGCCACCAGTTGATTTTGAAGCCGTAGAGTTTCAACCTTGTGGATTTATAGTGTTCCTGAAGGTTACTTGTATCTCACAGTTCAGGGAGAGACAGAAAATAACAACCAATGCAGGTAATTAATAGTATTAAGCCAAATAGCTCTTGCAATGGAATCTACAATGTTGGTTGTTAGAATTCGAAAAATGATATATCAGTTATTCCCCATGGTAAAAACAATAAGCATAGGATTTAAAATTTCATGTGGTAACAGGGAATGTAATACAAGTGATATAGGATGTAATGATTATGAGGGAGGAGGAGCAAAAATAGAGGTAAAAAATTAAAAGAGTGGAAGAGAGAACATTAGAGGTTGGCTGTTAGAGGAAAAGAAAGAGTCAAGGGAAATTGATAAGTGAGAAAAAAAGTAATAAAATAAGAATAAGAAAAAATTTAAAATTAAAAGATAATAAAATACACAGAAAAAAATAAGTTTACAAGAACAAAATATACACGAATCTAACATTAATATTTGAAGTATTGATCTATGAATAATAAGTCTTCAAATAAAATAGTAGAAATGGGAAATGAAATAGGATATATGAGTATGTGGGTTCTTTAAGAGGAGATGGGGCAGTAGAAAAAGGTTTATAGATTTTAGAGGTGGGTGGGGTCTATGCAGAGGAGAGGTAGGATGTATTTTTAAGAAGTGAGAACAAAAAGCAATTATTAAAAAAGAATAGAAATAAAAGAGTTAAAGGAAGAGTGAGAGAAAGAGCAATAGAGTTTGGCTTTTGGCAAGAAGAAAGAATTATGAAAAAGGAAAAACAGTTGTGAAATAGTCAATAAGAAATCAATCCAACTTCCACTAATCAACGACCTAACCTCCCAAAAAATAAAGGTTGGGAAAAAATTGTTTTTAAAAATTATTAATAAAAAAGAACATGAAATAGGAAAAAAGAAAAAAAACTAGCACTCTTAAGGAGATGCTAAAAGCTATAAAAACAACAGAAACAAAATAAGTTTATGTACAAATGTGTAAATATTCATCACTTATTAATTAGTACACATTCAAAAAACAAATCAAAACATAATAAAAGCAAAAACAAAGTAGTCAGTGAAAGAGTTTTGGTTTTTTGCCTGCTGTTTGTGCCAAACTGCCTTTCTGTTCCTCAGAGTTCCTTCTCAGCAGGGTGGTGTGAGGAGCTGTGGAAGATGCTAGCAGCTTGATTCCCTGAGTATTGTTTTTGAGATCTGTGGGAAGGTGATGCCAGTGAAGCTCCCTGGAGACTGGATTTGGTGCATTGTTTCCCCAGGTGTTTTTTATGAGGGGGTTTCGGGCTTTGTGCTTCTGAGTCTGTATCCCACTTCACTCCACGGGGCACCACCCATGGGAAAAGGGAGTTGGTCCTTTACTGGTTCTGTTTTTGGGGGATATTGAGTTTTGGGGGCCTTTTCAAGGGAGATTTTCCAGCACTAAACTCACTTTCATTCGGTTTCTCGCTGTCGCTGGTTCTGTGCTGTTGGCTGCAGAGTCAGTGGAGTAGAGGAGGGAGGCATGGTCTTTCTTTGGCCTCTCTGGTCTGTAATGCCCCCAGGTAAAATGGTCTCAGTGCCAGAAAATCTCTGGGCCAGAGATTCTCCTGATTCCTTAGGCTCACTTTAGATCTCCCTGTGGGCATCTGCTGGATTCATGTGCTGGTTTTGGCCTGGAATTTGATTTAAGTCTATGCTCCCTGTGCGGGGCTGGCTAGACTGGGCCTTTGTGCATACCACTTTATTTGGCTAGATAGCCTCCAGGTCCACCCAGGGCAGTCTGCACCTCCAATCCTGGGGTTCCCATGCCAAAATATCCCAGCACTTAACAGATCTCTTCAGGTCTTGTGTGTGTGTTTTTCTCCCCACTCCTAGCTCCCACCGAGAGTTCAGTTCTTAATCAGCTTAGCCTTGTCTGGTGTACTTGAACTTTTCCAGTGTTCAAGGATTTCTGTCTGATATTGAGTATCAGTGGAGGGTTCCCTCTCATCCTTTCACTCACCTCCCAGAGAAGTAATTTGATTCACTGATTGTGTCCCGAGTCATGGAGCTGAGAGAACCGCCACTTCCCAACTAATCTGCCATCTTTCTCCTCATATCATGACATCTTCTGTATATTCTTGATATTAATCCTCACTTAGATGAATAGCTGGCAAAGATTTTCTCCCATTCTGTATGTTGACTCTATTGATTGTTTTCTTCACTACCCAGGAGCTTTTTAATTTGATGTAATCCTGTTTACCAATTCTTGCTTTTGTTTTCTGGGCTATTGGAGTCTTATCCAGGAACTCATTGCTTATGCAAAAATCTTGAAATGTTCCCGTTTCCTTGTAGTAGTTTCAGAGTTTTAGGTCTTGCATTAAGGTCTTTGAGTTGATTTTTGTACACAGTGAGAGATAGGGGCCTATTTTCAATCCTTTCTGTGAATATACAGTTTTCCCACCACCATTTGTTAAAGAGACTGTTCTTTTCCAATAGGTTTTGTTTGTTTTGGGGGTTTTTTGGCAGTTTTATCAAAAATCAGTTGACTGGAGATGTATGAATATTTTTCTAGGTCCTCTATTCATTTTTATCGGGTCTGTTTTTATACTAGTACCATGCAATTTTTATTACTGTGTTTCTTATAGATGTTTTGAAATCAGATTTTGTGATATCTCCAGCATTGTTCTTTTTTGTCAGATTTGCTTTGCCTGGTTGGGGTCTTTTGTGTTTCTATATGATTTTTTTAGGATTGTTTTGGGTTTTTTCCTATTCTGTGAAGAAAGTCATTGGTATTTTGATGGGAGTTACACTGAATCTGTAGATTGCTTTGGGTAATATGGCCATTTTAATAATAATAATTTTCCCAAACCATGAACATAAAAGGTTTTTTGTCTTCTAATATCATCTTCAATTTTTTCACTATTTTATGATTTTAATTATAGAGCTATTTTATATCCTTAGTTATGTTTATTCCTGGCCATCTTATTTTGGGGGATAGCTCTTGTGAATGAGATTTCTTTCCTGATTACCTTCTCAGTGAGAAGTTGTATGTTACTTTTGTAGTCTTCTACTTTACAGAATTTATCGATTCTAAATATCTTTTGACATCTCAATCTATGATGCACCTCACGGTCATAGAAAAACAAGAACAAACCAAACTCAAACTCAGTAGAAACGTCTCTGTTGCCTTTTTTTTTTAAAAAACATTGACACTCATTGCAATGAACTTTCCTGTTGGTGTTGCTTTTGCTGTATCCCACAGATTTCAGTATACATTGTGTTAACATTTTTTTTAAGGAATTTTGAAATTTCCCCTCTGACTTCTTTTACAACTCACTGTTCACTAGTATGTTGTTCAGTCTCTAATGTGTTTGTATAATTTTTGCATTTTCTCTTGCCGTGGATTTCTAGTATATTGTGATCTGATAAAATGCAAAAAATTATGTCAGTTGTTTTGGATTAAGATTTGTTTTCGCCGGGCGCAGTGGCACAAGCCTGTAATCCCAGCACTTAGGGAGGCTGAGACAGGAGAATCACGAGTTCAAAGCTAGCCTCAGCAATGGCGAGGCGCTAAGCAACTCAGTGAGACCCTGTCTCTACATAAAACACAAAATAGGGCTGGCATGTGGCTCAGTGGTTGAATGCCCCTGAGTTCAATCTCCAGTACCAAAAAAAAAAAAAGATTTGTTTTGTGTGGCCTAATATATGGTCTGTCTTGGAAAAAGTTCCATGTGCTGATGAAAAGAATATATATTCTGCAGCTAATGTGTGGGATATTCTATAGATGTGTATAAAATTCATTTAACCTATAGTATAATTCAAATCTGATTTTTTTGTTGATTTTTAGGGAGGATTTGCATCACCTATCTATTGGTGAGAGTGGGGTATTAAAGTCATTGTATTGGGTCCTATCTCCTCCTTTGTGTCTAGTGACTTGTTTTATGAAATTTGGTGCTCTGGTGTTTGGTGTATATATATTTGGGATTTATTTTCTCAGTGTATTGTTCCCTTGATCAATACATGTAGTCTTTGTTTCTTTTAACTGATTTTGGGGATTTTTTTGTTGTTGTTTTTGTTTTTGTTTTTTGAGAAAAAGAAAAAAATTTTTATTGCTTTGCTAGCAAAGGAGAAACACAGGGGACTCCTGTCCCAAACAAAGGCTGAGATTCTGCCCATCCGCAGGAACAGGGGGCTTTTATAGAGGTGATTCAGAGAAAATGAGATTAGGGAGGAGAGGTTTGGGGAAAAGAATATCAGAGATGATCAGGGAGAAGTTTAGGGAAAATAAGACTGGGAAAAAGAGAAAAAAAAACATATAAATTTCAAAGCCACAAGGGATATAGTCACAGCATCAAGTGAACCCCCAGTTATAATATCCTACTGTCAATTTCTACATTCCATTTCTATGGAAAGTGAGCAACAACATCTACAAGCTACTTTCTGCTGAAAGTGGGTGAAGTTGGGGGAAGTAAGTCCTTGTTCTCTGTCAGGTGGGGCGTGGACAGTTAAGGGCATTCAGCATCAGAGCAGTCTAGATGTCCACAGTGGCAGATGGCAGGTGACTGGACAAGGCATACCTTGGGCAGGGATCATGCTAAGACAATAATAAAGACAGCAAAGTATTACTTTTTTTGTAAACAATTAGCACAAAAACAATTAGTATTTCAGCTAGTTTCTGAAAACCATGAAGAGTCAGTAACTCATAATCTTATCAGTAAAAAAACAGATCATCAATGTAAGAGATTAGGAAGATTTGTAGTTCTCCAAAACCAGACTCAGAACAAATTTTTGACTCTTGTGGTCAGTATTTTTAGGTACTCTGACACAAGAACCCTTCCTTTATAGCCTCCAGCTTTACTTTTGGTAAGGCTGACACAAGTATACATATTGTTACATTAAAAAAAAAAAAAAAAAAAAAGTGTTTTTCTTTTTAAATGTCCATATGGGACTGTGCTTAGTCTGTACTCTCCTGCAGGTTTTTAAGACCAAGTTGGTCAAAACTGACCTTGTTCCTATTTATTGTTAAGAGTGAACTGAGATTCCCTAGAGATCACTCTTGGGAAGACGTGCGAAGGCTCCTGACTTTTAGCTCTCCTCTACCAGTGGTGCCACATTCCAGGATGGGTCGTGGTCTAGCTGATCATACATGGCTTCTCTTGGAAGCATCAGGGACATTTTTATCTCCAGTGACCCTCCCCTTTGCAGAATGTGCACTGGTAGGCTTCCTGTTCTCTGGAGTCCTCTTCATCTTCCTGATCTGCCAGTTGGGTGATCCACCAGAGTTGTAGGGCCCAGAGAGGGGTCCCATCATTCTCTGTGTCCTGGCTGACCGTAGAGGTCAAGGGCCAAAATGTTGGCTGTTTTTTCCTTGGCCCTTTTACTTCCTTGACTTTGATTTTCAAGTTTTTGGTTTTAAACACCCAGCAAGCCAGTTTTGCCAGTCTTAAAGAGTAACAAGTTATAACTTCAATATCTATAGCTTTACAGATGCCTCTTTTATTTAATTGGGGTTAGTACTAGTACTGGAAGTGAGCATTATATAATATCTGCCCTGTATGTTATGTCTTATTAACCCAGATTGCTTTGTTTTTGTTTTTAAGAAGCAATACCTCTGCAAAATACTAACAGGCAACATAATTATAAAGTTTACAAGGAAAATACAAAATGAAATTACAGAGCAAAAACATTAGTTTGTGTAGTAGCTATGAACAAGGAAAAATCTTAAACCTTTACTTAGTTGTGCATTATATCCCTTGTTTGAGATCACAATGATCTTTACCAAAAAAATCAGTCTTCTGAGCACAACTTTAACTGAGCTGAAGTCTGGCCTATTTTGGAGCCATTTTAACATGGAGCAAGGTGGGAGGCAGAGCCTTCTACCTCAGGTAAGGCGGGCCCTTCACAGTTAACACAGAACAACAGTGCACTGAAACTCGAATCAAAAGCAGTCTAAGAGAGATTTTTAACATGTTTTGTGTGGAAAAAGTGACAGAATGCTTCCAGGTTTTACAATATCACCTTTAAACAGATTAGGCTCTGCTTAATACCTTCCCAAAACACATTTAAATTCCAATTCCAGTGTGAAGAGTAACACAAAATTGTAAATGTAACTTATTGACAATGGGTTACTTTATCCAGCTATAAAACATCAAATACATGAATAAATATTAACCAAATTTGTTATTTCCATAAAAACCCAAGACTTTTGTTAGACCTGATTCCACTTTGGAGAGCACCAATTTGGTAAAGTACTCTCTGAAGCTTTACATTTAACTAAGTTTAATTTTAAAGTAAAATTTAAAATCCAAAGTGTATGGTAACAATAATCACGGGTCAGTGTGGATTGGCAAAAATCAAAGGAACTATTAGCAGTGTTAATCATCAGAAATTGACTTAGCCAAAGCAAACAGATATAAGACAGGTCTTCAAATGACAGTGTGGCCCTTCCATGTCAGATACAAAGTGTAAAATAAGAGCACTTATTGGTTATCTTGCCAGTAAACGTATATAAACTTTCATTTTATAAATTTTTACATAACACTTAGCCAGGGCTTAGACAGATAATTCTAGTCACATATATTTTAGGTGTCAGTACTGTTGTAATCTAAACAACAGTTGTTTGCTTAACCATTTACAAAGTAAACATTTAAGACTTTAAAACAGGTCTGAACCACCAATCCTTTAAGCCTTGGTTTCCCCAAGTAATAAAACCTACCAAATACAAGAAAATGATCCATAGGTAAGAGCAGGTCAATGTTTCAGACTTTGCTTCATATCAGTACATTAAAGTTCAAATAACTTTGTGCTAATTATAGCCAGTTTAATCACAAACACAAACTTTACCTTCCACAAACCTTCTGCAACATACTTAAACATTCACAACTGTACATCTTAGTTTTGTCTTCTTTCATCTTGGAATTTAGCCCAAGAATATTACTTCACCAGACAAAATACTTCCTCATCCAGAGACATTTCTTTTACCTTTGACTTTTCCATACTAAAATATATTTCCATACCTATAACTTTCTTTTATCTTTTCTAGTTTTAGACCCTTTCTTAAATTCATATTCTGAAACAGATCTTATGAATGTTATCTGTGCATTTAATTTACACAACAGGAAAGAGTTGGACAGTCTAGCATGTACAAAAACTGTGCCTTAATCTTTTTCTCCCAGGTTGCATTCAAGGGGTTGGAGCACAGGATATTTTGAGCCTGACCTGTCTCTGTTATCATTATCACAGTGCCATCAACGTTAAATGAGTTCCCGCTGTCAGAGGCAGTGTACCCAGAGGCTCCTTTTGGGCCTTTTTTCTTATACTAAGCATATTAACATGCAATGGAAGAGGCCCTTTTCATTGTTTTCTTTAGATTTCCTTAAAGGTCCCTTTGCAGAGGCTGCCTATAAAACAGGTTGGCCTTAGTTTCTGTCTTTTTCTTTTCTGGGTGCAATTATTCATTCTGCCAGTCTCCCCAGGTATCTAGTTTGATTGGATACTATTATAGCAAGAATTGCTTTGCCACAGTGATGAATATCCCCTGGCCAAATAGGGTGTCTGGTCAGATCTTAAAAGGGGAGGCTATTCCTGTCCCTAGGTCATAAACTGACAGTTGTAGAACCTACTACCACATTCTTTGTGGCCAGCAGCCTCCACCCTTGAGACAAAAGGGGCTGGAAGGCAGGGCAAAGATCAGGTTTTCTTTGGCCATTTTATATATCCTAAAAATCCTGGGATTTTTCCCCCTCAGTTTAGGGCTGGTGTCCTTGACCCACAGTGAGATAATCTGCAGCTGCCTAGGGCCAGCCTGAGAAACAGTGCACTGGATCTAAAATATTTAAATCTTTTTAACCCTTTCTTCTGGTATCCTGCTATCCTTGCATACCAGAGATGGTGCCTTGTGGCACCTTCAACTTAGCTCCTGACAGTTCAGACCCCTTATCCTGCAACTGCATTAATGCCTGTACATACAGAATCTCTTTCATATTCTTTATCCCTGACAGAACAACTTCAAGATTGTATAATAATCCAGAAAAACCACTTAAAGGCGAGATTATGTTACAGTAAACCCTCTTTCTTTTTGACAAACTTATCCCATTCAGATAAGATCTCTCTGCTCAAGAGACTACTGGTAAGATCAGTACAGCATGGTCTATGTCTTAAAGGGCCGGTAGCAGACAAGTAGACAAGAAAGGATCAGTGGAACCTTTAAAGCAGACAGACCTGCACGTACAGATTTCTTCCACTTACTTTACCTTTAACAAACTAAATACAACAATAATCTAAAAAGCTATTTAAAAGCCAAATCATTACAGTGAAAAATGTTTCACTTGTAGTTAGCCCTTTCTTCAACTCACTTTATCTCTGACAGATCAATTCCAATTGCAAGATTATACAAAAATAAACACAGAGAGACAACCAGAGAGAAACCCCAAAACATAGCCAACAGATGAGAACCTTTAAATTGACCAGCCAAGATCTTTCCCAAGAGACTACCTATAGAATCAATACAGTACTGGCCATGTCTTAAAAGGGGTAGTAACAGATTCAAACAAAACAGACAACCAGAGGGGAATTCCCAAACCATGGCCACTAGATGATAACTTTAAATCAGACCAGATAGGGAAAAATCGCAAGTTCCCAACTCCTGCTTAATTGAGACTTCTACACCAACAGTGCCACAGATGTTCCCACAAAGTGGAACCAGATATGTAGAATCACAAGTATTGGCATGCACACCTGGGGAGCTTACCGAATGGCCAAAGTTGCCATAACTTTCCTGAGTTCAGTTTCCTTTTTCTCAAAGTAGAGCAACTGATGAAACAACTTGTGCAGTTCAGGGAGAGAAGGCAGTAGTAGTTCCCCCTCAGCAAAAAGAGCTTTGGTAACTGCTGGGATGGTCCCTCAATCCCTCCCTTTACTCACAGAAACATCTCCTGTGGTTCCATCCAAGGCAAGCTCATACCATCTCCCAATTTCTCCAACAGTCAGCTCCCCACAAATTCATCAGCACCATGAATCCTCAGTATGTTCATTGGGGTTCCTTCGAGACCCAGTCCTGCCCAAGAATGCTGGAGCAGGGGCTGTGCTCAGCTCCTGGCTGGCTCACCAGATTTGTAACTGGAAGCTTGGTCCTCATCCTTGATGCCAGTCCAATAATGAAGATAGTGTCTTTAGAAAAAGGAAAAAGAAGGTTTATTGCTTTGCTTGCAAAGGAGAAATACAGGGGACTCCTGTCCCAAAGGCTGTGATTCTGATTTTGTTTGGAAGTCTGCTTTTGTTGAATTTAAGTATAGCTATTTCTGCTTGCTTTCAGATTCTGTTTGTTTGGAGCAGCTCTTTCCATCCTTTTGCTTTCAGTCTGTATTTCTTTGCACATGAGGTACATTTCTTCTGTGCAACATGTTTTTGGGTTTTGTTTTTTAATCCATTTGACCAATCTGTATCTTTTTTTTTCCCATAGCTTTATTGAGGTAAAATTGAAGTACAATAAAATGCACATATTTGAAGTATGCAGTTTGATCAGTTTTGATATGTATGTAACCAGTACAATCAATATAAAAAGCATTTCCTTTACTTTTTAAATTTGAAATCATGCAGACTGTGTTTCCTGCATGATTTATTACATTAGCAATCAATCACCTTAAGAACCCCATCCCCACATCAACTATATTAAAATTAAATGACGCACTTACAAGTATCTCTGAGGTCAAGGAAGACAGCAAGAAAAGTAAGTAAAAAGTTCTTTGAACTAAGTGATAATAAAAGCTTAAAATATCAGAATCTCTGGGATGAAACAGTGCTTAGGTAAACATTTATAACTTAAAGTGCTGGTATCAGAAAGAAGCTAGAATAACAATCAAATTATTTTCAAATTAAATAGGAGGAAGGAAAAAATAAGAGTACAAGAAGGAATATATGAAATAGAAAAGAAATAATACTGCTAAAATTTGATAAAAATCAAACACATCTAATCAAGAAAAAGGCAAAAACAAATTAATATCAGTGGAAAGGGAGCTATGAAATTAACCCTACAGATGTTAAAAATATATTAAGGTAATATTACGATCGTATGCCAACATATGTGATAGCTTACATAACATGGTCTATATTAGAGAAGGATCTGTGTGCTGCTAAGAAGAAAGTGTATTCAATCATTGATGGATGAAATATTCTCTATATATGCCTGTTAAGTCTAAATTATTGAGTTCTATTGTTTCTTTTTTTAGTTTTGTTTGGAAGATCTGTCCAGTAGTGAGAGAAGTGTGTTAAAGTAACCTAGTATTATTATGTTGTGGCCTATTTGGTTCTTGAAGTTGAGAAGGGTTTGTTTGATATATGTAGAAGCTCCATTGTTTGGGCTATAAATATTTAAGATAGTGTAGGATTCTTTTGGCATCCATTTTCTTTCAGAGTTTGGTATATGTTATTCCAGGACCTCCTAGCTTTGAGGGTCTGGGTTGAGAAATCAACTGAATATTGGTTTCCCCCTATATGTAATCTGATGTTTTTCTCTCGCTCCCTTTCAAATTCTATCCTTATTCTGTGTGCTAGGCATTTTCATTATAATGTCCCTTGATGTGAGTCTGTTGTAATTTTGCACATTTGGGGTTCTATAAGCCTCTTGTGTTTGATTTTTTTTAATTTTATTCTTTAGATCTGGAAATTTTTCTAATATTTTGCATTGAAAAGATAGTGCATTCCTTCCATCCCTTCATCTATCTCAGTAAATCTTAAGTTTGGTCTTTTCATGTTATCCCATAATTCCTGGAAATTCTATTCATGGTTTCTTAACATCTTTTCTCCATGGTCCACTCTGTTTTCTCTCTTTTTAAATATTTTTTTTAGTTGTAGATGGACACAGTACCTTCTTTTATTTATTTTTATGTGGTGCGAGGCAAGCACTCTGCCACTGAGCCACAATCCCAGCCCTATTTTCAAGATTATATATTTTGTCTTCATTGCCTGAGGTTCTGTCTGCCAAGTGGTCTAGTCTGTCAGTGATGCTTTCTGTTGAATTTTTAATTTGGTTTATTGTTTCCTTCATTTTGAGAATTTCTGCTTTTATTTTTTTCCAGAATCTCTGCCTCTTCATTGAAATGTTCTTTCATTTCCTGTATTTTCTTTCTGATTTTATTTCTTATACCTTCCCTTTCTTTGTAGATCAGTTTAACTATGTACATTCTAAACTCATTCTCTGCCATTTCCTCCACTGTGCTGTCAATTGATTCTGTTATTGGAGTATCTTGATTTGCTTGGGGCGATTTGTTCCCTTGCTTTTTCATGTTGTTTGTGTGTCTTCCTGTCTAACAGTATGGATCTGAGGCAGTAGAGTTTCTACCCTGTGGACTTAGTGTCCCTGAAGGTTTCCAGTACCTTGCTGGTTAGGAGGAGACAAATAATAACAACCAATGCAAACAATTTACAGCATTAAACCAAATAGTTCCTACTATATCATCTACAATGTTATTTATCACAATAAACACAAATGATATGGTCAGTCATAGCCTATAGTAAAAGCAGCAAGTTTGCAAAAGGGTTTACATTTTTAGGTGTTGGACAGGGAAAGAACAGAAATGATATGTGATGTTATAATTATGGGGGAGGAGGAGAGAAGGCAGAAGAAAAAGATTAAAGGAAGAGTGAAAGAGAATAATAGATTGGCTGTGAGCAGAAGAAAAGAAAATCAAGGGAAACAGGAGAAAACAATATATGTAAAGCAAAAATATTTTTAAAAATTAAAAATAAAGGAATACAAAACTAAAATATACTAATCAAACATTCTAGTTCACAAAAAACGAATCCATGTAAAATAACTGGTTTCAAAAATGCCAGAGATGAGAAGAAAAAAAAAATATAAGAGACTGTATAAATGTCCATATGTCATTAAGATCACAAACAGTGAAAAAGAATTTAAAAAAAAAAAATCTTGAAAATTTAAAAAAAAATCTTAATTTAAAAAAAAAATAAAAGAATTCTCTCCATTGGAGTTCAAAATATTCTCAGCTTCTCTTAGAAGTTTTAGGTGGGGTCTTCTGAACCATGATTCTGCACCTCTGTATTGCTGGAGTAAGAGAGAGAATCCCATAGGCAGAATTCATGGAGGTGGGATTTGGGCTCAAGTGGGCTCCAGGCTCTTTGCTGAATGAAAATTTAAATCAGACTTTAAATCAGTGCAACTCTATCACCCAGCACTTGCTGAACTACGCTGAAGGACCTTACCCAGGATTCTCCCCTGGGTTCTACTCATGTAGTAGGAGATCCAATTTTTAGTCCCCATACCAGACCCCATGTTTCCTGGTCTCAGGTTCAGTCTCTAAACACTTTCTCCTGCCACTGCCCTTCAAAGTTCCTGGCCAGATGTCTCTCTTTCAGCAGGTCCTACAAGCAGTCAGATTGGAGGGAGAGGGGTAAAGCTGGGTGGGTTTCCATGATCAGTTGTCCCTATGTAAACCTCTCTCCATGTTTGATTTTTTTCCTCCTGGTCACTTGGTGCACTCTGTGTCATGCAGTGTGTGTTTACTGGGCTTGTATTTCGAGCCAAACTCAGGTTTGCCAGAAATCCGCGCCCCCTCAGTAGCTGCAAAATGATTCCTTTCTTCGTCCTCTGCACGCCACCTGGAGAGATAGATGGCAGCTACTTTCCCCACACACGGATATTGTGCACGGAGTCTATCAGGTTTGCCGGGTAATGTGTTTGATTTCTGAAGGCCCAGACTTGCCTTGGGCGTTCCAAAAATGCGGCTTCCTTTAATTCCCTTATTCTTCCACTATGCTCACAAAAGGACCTCTCTGGCTACAACTTTTCGCCCCGGCTGTGGTAGCAGCTGTGCTGCTGAGGATTTCTTCCTTATTTTATTACATCCAAACTCCTCTCTCCAAATATGCTTTGAATGTCCATTTTTAAATTCCAGTAAAGCCCACTCCCCCACCCCTGCTTTTTTTTTTTTTTTTTTTTTTTTTGTCCACCCACCTTGCTGAGAAGCTGCCTGTTTTCTTGGTTTTACTCCACCATGCAGTCAGGAACACAACCTCCTCCTATTCCGCCATCTTGAAAACCTCTGTCAGTCTGTATCTTAGTTGAAAAGTTAAGATCATTTATATTCAGAATTTGTGGGGGTCCTCCCAGCCAGGTATCAGTCTCCCCCCTGGGCCAGCGGGGAGGAGGGGATCCCCGGGAGTCCCCCACACAACGGCTGAGAAAGGTAAAATCGTCTGGCACGCAATTACCACGCCCGAGCCGGAGAGTTCTGTCTTAAGCAGGAACTGATTTATTGAGGAGAGATACAGGCTTATATAGAGGAGGGGGCAGGTGTCTTATTTCTGAGCAAAGAATGCGGAAGCAGGATGCACAGGGACACTTAGATAGGAAAGTGTCCATTGTCCATGTCTTGTCCACGAACACGGAAGCAAAGGTCAGCCAATAAGGGCGGGGTGATGGCTCTCCCAGGGCAGCGTGGCCAGGCCTGAGCTGGTAGCTCGGCACCATCCCCCACAAGAATTATTATCGAAAAAAAGACATGCTTGTTCCTGTCATTTCGTTGATTTTTTTCTTTTCTTTTTTAATTTTCTGTGTATGTTTCTTTTTTTCTTATTAATCTTTGAAGTCTGTTGGTTACTGTATTGATTAATGCTCAGTTCTTTCCTATTATGTGTGTTTCTGTTCCTCTTCTGGGTGTAAGGTTTTCTTCAGCATTTTCTGTAATGCTGGTTTAGTGTTTACAAATTAAAGTTTATGCTTATCTTGGAAGATTTTTTAATTTATTCTATTTAGGTTTACATGATAGCAGAGTGCATTTTGATTCATTGTACACAGATGGAGCACAACTTTTCATTTCTCTGGTTGTATGTGATGTAGAATCACAACATACATGCGGTCATACATAAAGCTAGGGCTATGATGTCCATCATATTCCACCATCTTTACTGCCACCCCCATCCCTGTGACCAAAGTTCCTCCATTCTTCCCGTGTCCTCCCCCACATTATGGATCAGCATCCACTTATCAAAGAGAACATTTGGCATTTGGTTTTCTGAGATTGGCTTACTTCACTTAGCATGATATTCTCACAGAAGATATACAGTCCATCAACAGACATATGAAAAAATGTTCAACATCTCTAGCAATTAGAGAAATGCAAATCAAAACTATCCTAAGATTTCATCTCACACCTATCAGAATGGCAATTATCAAGAATACAAACAACAGTAAGTGTTGGCGAGATTGTGGGGGAAAAGGCACACTCATACGTTGCTGGTGGGACTGCAAATTGGTACAACCAATCTGGAAAGCAGTATAGAGATTCCTTAGAAAACTTGGAATGGAACCACCATTTGACCCGGCTATCCCACTCCTGGTCTATACCCAGAAGACTTAAAAACAACATACTACAGTGATGCAGTCACTTCAATGTTTATAGCAGCTCAGTTCACAATAGCTAGACTGTGGAACAAACCTAGATGCCCTTCGATAGATGAATGGATAAAGAAACTGGTATATACAATACACACAATGGAATATTACTCAGCAATAAAAGAGAATAAAATTTGCTTTATTTCTTCTTCCATTCTGAAGGATAATCTTGTTGGATACAGTAATCTTAACTTATAGGGTTGTTTTTTTTTTAAGGCCTTGAAATACCTTATTCTATACCCTCCTGCCTTTTAGAGTTTGTACTGAGAAGTCTACTCTTAGTCTAATATTTTTGCATCTAAATGTGACTTGCCATTTCTCTCCTGCAGCTTTCAGTATTCTTTCTTTGTTCTATACTTTTGACAATTCATAATATGTTGTGGAGAAGATCTGTTCTGGTCATGTTTATTTGAGATTCTAACTAGTGTGGACATCCCTGTCTTTGCCAAGATTTATAAATTTTTTGCTGTTATTTTACTGAATATATATTGGCTCTCAGCATGTAGCTCTTTTGCCTTTAGCATGTCAGTTATGTGAATATTTTATCTTTTCATGGTGTCTCAAAGATCTCATATGTTCTCTTCGTTTTTTTTATTGTTGCCTGAATTAATATAATGGTAGAGTTGTCTTAAAGCTGTGATATTCTTTCTTTAGCTTGATCGCATATGGTATTGAGGCTTTCAGCTGAGTTTTTTCTTATTGATTTACTGAAATTTTTATTTCCAAGATTTCTGTTTGGTTTTTAAAAATCTCTCCATTGAATTGCTCATTCATATTGTACATTGTCTTTCTCAATTTATTCTGTTATTTGTATTTTCCTGGATTTCACTGAGCTTTAAAAAAAATCATTCTTTTGAATTCTTTGTCCAGCATTTCATCTACTTTGATTATCTGTGGAATTAGGAACTTTAGGAGTTGAATTTTTTTTTCATCTTTATTGTGTTTCTATGTTGAGATTTGTACAACTGTTGGGATAGATATTTTTTCTACTTTTATGTGATGAGCTAGGTAAGAGATTGTCTCATGGTGATATGTCTTGGGACATCAATTTGTTGTGTAATGTTGAGTTTATTTTCAATTGAACACTATTAGTGTAATTTCCCTTTAGCTTTTTCGTGTAATTTCCCTTAGCTGATTTGTGTTTGGGCACAGAGCATACCATGCTGAAATCAGAAACTCAGTGTCTCTATAGATGTTGCAAGAATAAAGGAACTCCTGACACTTGAGGCAGATGTGATATAGGCAGCAGATATGGAGTTTTACCTTTGTGGTTAGCCCCACTCTCAGAATGGTATCCCTGTCAGGAGTTGGGAATTTCTACAGACACTGTTGATAGTAGCTCTATTACTTTTTTTTTTTTTTTTTTTGGTACTGGAGATTGAACTCAGGGGCACTCGACCACTGAGCCACATCCCCAGCCCTATTTTGTGTTTTATGTAGAGACAGGGTCTCATTGAGTTGATTAGTGCTTCGTAGTTGCTGAGGCTGGCTTTGAACTCAAGATTCTCCTGTCTCAGCCTCCCTAAGTGCTGGGATTACAGGCTTGCACCAGCCAACTATTACTTAAAAGAGATTCTGGTGCTGGTTGCTGTTGTCATGTGGAAGCACCTGAAGCTCTTATCCTCTGATTATTGGGAGAGGATAGGGCTGGAACTGCAGCTCACCCTTTGTGGGATTCACCTTCAGTCTTAGCAGTCCTATGTGATCTGATCTGGTACAGCTGCAGTGAATGTAGAGGACCCTCATACATGCCAACCTTTGTGTTTTTGCTCTCTGCAGCTACTGTGGGGGTATCTACTCAGGAGATATACCTCAGCCTCTTCCTAGCATTCATGCCTAGGAATGGGTGAACAGCTGGGAGCTTACGTCTACTCTTTCTTTAGGTAAAAGTGTTCATCGGAGTTCACATGGGACCATTGCTCAGAGATTGAGCATCTGCCCAATGTACACAAGGCCCTGAGCTTAATCCATAGCACTAAAAGGAAAAAGAGAGAGAACAACATAAATAAAAGAACTAAATAGATAAATAAAATAGATTTTAAAAAGAATCAAGTGGGGAAATGATTAAAATAGAACTTAAAAAGAATCAAAACTTTTTTAAAAATGCAATTAAAGACATATGTTTCAAAAATACTAATAAAAGATAGAATAGAGGAAAAAATTAAAATGAGTCAAAAATCCTAACTCAGGTGCTCAGAAACACAAGTGAAGGCAGCTGATCTTGGTCTAAGCTTCTCTCCAGTTTGGGCTAATCTTCTTTCTAGATCTTCTAAGGTTGGAATCCCCTGGTTATGGAGTAAGTTAGTGGGCCAGGGCTGATACTTGGTACTGTCAGCTCTAATCAAAACAGTTGGGGCCAGATCAAGTGTTTCTTTATCAATGGGTTAAAGCAGAATGTTGGACACAGCAAGGGTATATTCTCTGTGGAGGTTTTTAGTCTGCCAACCTTGGGGCATGATAAATGTCAGAGCTGTGACAGTGAGACCTTCTTGTGGACCAAGTTTGCAAACCATTCTTGGCCTGTATTTGCTGCAGAGGTTTTTAGTCTTTGTGTCTGAGGGTGTGGCAAATGCCAAAGCCTCTGAGTAGGGGTAGGGGAGATAACAATTGAACCATCGAGTTACGTGCTTGAGGGGTGTTGTGGGAGCCAAGTAATCTGCAACCCTCAATCCTGGTACCTTCAGACCTGGCCCCAGTATCAGACCACATGCAACTACTGTTGATCCCAGTTACAGAGGACAGGTTCACTGAAACTGCTAATTCCAGAGGGCATTGCCCTCCACTTTCCTTCTTGTTACAGCCTGTGCTCCCTGTGACATAAAACTGTCAGCAGGTTTGTTGTTAGAGACACTCGCCTAAGCCAAGAGTGTTTTCTGTGGTGGTTCTCTGCCCAGTCAATGCAGTGTAGTGTTCATGGGGACCCTGAGATGTGGTTATGCTGGTTTTTCTGACATCAAATCAGTATAGTCTCAGACAATAGTCTCAAGATGGGCCCTGACTTTAGTAATCTGAGAGTTTGCTGAGAAATGCAGTATAATGTCTTTTCTAAAGCTAGCCTATTGCACAGGTCACTTATTAAACTATTTGTCTGTAGGATGCAGCCTTCTTTGTCATGCTGTGGCTCTTTCACCTTTACTCCCTTGGCAGGGAGAGTCTTTTTCCCCTGGCTGAGGTGCCAAGTGCTAGAGCTAGGGTATAGTGTCTGGATTTCACACAGTTTTGTTTTCTGTGCTATCAATTAACAGTGGCCACCCACAGCCACTCAACTCAAGTAGTTACCACCTGTTGCTTTGTTTCTATACTGTGGAAGAATAGTATAGAAGTGCTGGGTGACTCTGTATTGCCATTTTACCCCATACCACCTTTTCTTATTTTTTAATGTAAATATTCAGTGCTTATGTATTTTCCCCTTAGCACTGCTTAATTGCCCCACAAATTTAAATGTATTTCTATTTTTATTGCATTCTGTTTTGTATTTCCTTTGGGACTTCTCTTTGGCCCATGAATTAGTAAGAAGTATGTTGTTTAATTATCAGATGTTTATAGAGATTTTATTCTTGGTTTTCTATTATTGATTTCCAGTTTGATTGCATTATAGTTTGGTAATATAATTTTATGATTTCAGTTTTTTTAATTTGTTGAAATTTGTTTTACTGTTTAGAATTTACTCTGTTTTTATAGATGTTCTGTTGGTACTTTAAAAAATTGTTTACTGTTGGTGGATGTTCTATAGATATCAGTTAAATTCTGTTGGTTGACTGTGTTGTTCAGATATTCAGTATCCTTGTTGATTTTCTTCCTAGTTTTAACAATTGACATATAGACAAAGTCACCAAATATAATTGTGGATTTTATCTATATCTACTTCACCTCTCTGAAGTTTTACTTCATGTATTTGAGGATCTGTTGTTTGGCTCATATGATGTTTAGGATTGTTTTATCTTGGTGGATTGATCCTTTCATCATTTCATAGTTATTATAGTCACTTCCTTTTCACCCAATGATAAAGGATGGATCATCACCTCAAATAGCAGAAGATGGCTGAACACATAACACTTAGCATTTTTCAGATAAGATCAACAGCAATTTTTGTTTTTTGTTGGTTTTTTTTTTGGTATGGGGTTTTTTTTTTGGATACCAGGGATTGAATTCAGGGGCATTCAACCACCGGGCTACATCCCCAGACCTCTTCTGTGTTTTTTAATTTAGAAACAGGGTCTCACTGAGTTGATTGGCGCCTCATCATTGCTGAGGCTGGCTTTGAACTCACGATTCTCCTGTTTCAGTCTCCCGAAGTGCTGGGATCACAGGCGTGTACCACTGTTCCTGGCTTGGTTTTTAATCTTGAGACTGGGTTTCACTAAGTTGCCCCGGCTGGCCTCAAACTTGAGATCTTCCTGCCTTAGACTGCCAAGTTGCTGGGATAGAACAGGGGAGGAACCCAGAAAACAGCTTTTACTGGAGAACGCTTTTAACCTATTAGATGACTTCAATTAGTTTCGTCCTCTATGGCAAAGCTACTGAGAGACTGTGTGACCCCTTGTGTGCTTTTTAAAACGTCAACTAAAAGCAAGTGAAGCTAGAGCATTTATTGAGATTCTTCCATGGTTAGGTCATTAAATTTGAAGTCGGTTTCTTATAGACAGCATATTGTTGGACTGTGTATTTTTATCTTCTCTATTGGTCTGTTTTTGGGTGTGTTTATATCATTTATACTTAAGACATTTATTAATATGTAATTGGTTAAATTTTATGTTTTGTTTCTAGTGTTTCTTTCATCTTGATTTATTTATAATGTTTTTGAGTGTATCTTTATAGCGTTTGTAGTAGTTGCACCATATCACAACATGCATTATAATATTAATAGTCTCCTGGTACCACTCTGATTTGTGGAAATCTTTCTTCCATTTGGGTTCCTTTTAAATATCATGCCTTGCCAGGCATGGTGGCACATGCCTATAATCCCAGCAGCTCGGGAGGCTGAGGCAAAGACAAAGTTCAAAGACAGCCTCAGCAACTTAGGCCCTAAGCAACTCAGTGAGACCCTGAATCTAAATAAAATATAAAAGGACTGGGAATGTGGCTCAGTGGTTAAGCACCTCTGGGTCCAATCCCTGGTTCCAAAAAAATAAATGAATAATTTTAAAAATAAATATGCCTCAAGTATTATGTAGGGTTAAATTTTTTGTTTCAATCATCAAATCTGACTCTAAAAATTTATAAGGAGGATAGTCTCTTGTATTTATCCATATTTCTGATCATTTTATTGTTTTCTCTTTTTTCCCTAGTGGCCTCATATTCTTCCTTTTATAATTTCTGGTTAAATACTTTCTATAGCTGTTTTTTACAGGTAAGTCTGCTAGCAACAAATTCCTATAGTTCTTTCCTCTGAAAATGTCTTCATTCTTCATTTCCAAACAGTAGTTTCACTGGATACAGCATTCACTACTGACAGTTTCAGAAGAGAAATATGCTATCATTTGATTTGCTGTGCCCTTACACGTATTGTCGTATCTTTGTCTTCTTCCAAGATTTTGCCTTTTTTTTTTTTCAGAAGTTTAACTAATATGGATTCCTTTAGGTTCATTTTGAGGTTCATTTGGCTTCCTGAATCTCTAAGTTTTTCTTTCACCACATTTAGGAAGCTTCATTTGTTACAACCTTAAGTCTTATTTACGCAGATGGTGTAAATGGTGGTTATTATGGTTCCATGGGCCCTTGAGGTTCTGTTTATTTGTTTTCAGGCTATTTTATGTCTGTTGTTCAGACCTCAGCAATCCCATTCTCTCCTCTGTCCTTTTCTCTTACCAATGAGCCCATCCAACATGGTTTTTTTTCTTGTTTTTGTAGATTTCAGTTCTGTCTTTCCCATTTGATTCTAACTTAGTCTCTTCCTGATGTTTCTCTTTTTTGTTTGTTGTCATATGATTTGTAGTTGCTTATTGAAGCATATTTAAAATGGCTGCTTTAAGAGGTGAATCAGTAATTCCAACATCTGATTCTTTACGAAGTTGGTGTCTTCAGTTGTCTTTTCACATTAAACTTGGCTAAACTGTACAGGAGACAATAGAAAAATCACCTGTTATTCCTTGAACCAGGCAGGTTTACTTGCTGTTGCCAGCAATATCTCATTTGATCTGGGGAAGAGTGAATCTGCCTGGGCCACTTTCTGTTGCTAGGTTGGGGGTTGAGAAACACTAGGCCCTGGTCACCTTTCTATTGGATAGACTCTAGTGACACACTTAGCCATCAAGTTAGTCCTCTAGTCCTCTAGTCCAGGCTTTTTCTTTCTACCTTTCATAGTTTTTTTTATTATCTCTTGTCTCTTGCATTATGTCTGGAGTTTATGGTTATATGTAGTCAGGAGAAATAGAGAGAAATGTGTTCTCCAGACCAGAAATTCTTGGTGGTGGTTTGTTGCTATAACTGCACTGAAGGAAGATTTAACATCTGTATGTCAAATCTTCCTTTCCAAACCAGGGACACAATTTGTTTATCCAGTAGCATGTATAATAGCTCCTTTCTTTGGTTGTGTTAAAAAATGTAAGGCATCTATAGTACTGAAAACATTCTCATATGAAAAGCAGTGGAAAGTGTTAGCTGATGATACTACTTTGTCCGTTGGTAACATTTTAAAGTTATTTTATTTTTAAAGTAAATTTCTTGTTAGGTTTATACTTGGGAGCTTTTATCTTTTTTTGTGCTTATTGCAAGTAGACTCTTATGTGAAGGTAATACCTTAGTCAGCTTATCTTTTTTTTAAGAACAGACATGCAGCTAAACCCAGAGCTCCAAAAATAGAACAAATTGATCAATGAATGAATGAACTTTTCTTGTGGACTCAGTTCTGTCTGGGGCTCTACTTTTGCTCTAAATTTTGTAGTTTATATAATTTAAGATTTTCACTATGTGTATTACGTAATTAAATTGTGTTAGTTTCTTTCAAGACTTCATATGCTACAGTCAAGCTGTGGCTTTTCTATTCACTCTTTGAATTTTGGTTTGGGGGCTTTGCCTTCATGGTCATGACTGCTACTCTGAATGTCTCTCACAGAGAGTCCATTACCTATGCTGGAAAAATAGCCCTTGGCTAACTGAGATTTTCAAGTAAGTATGGAAACATGGATTAGGTCCATTTACTTTACCTAGACAGATGAAGAAATACAATTGCAGGGGGGAGGCATATGTATAGTGATGGAAACCGCAAGAATGACATTTGGAAGACAAAGTCAGCCTGGAGCTGAGTGGCGCTAGTGTCACACACAAGCACATTTACAGAATAGCCATTTGGTGGTTCTTTTTCCAGAGGAACTCTATGGTGACTTTGAAGACCTAGAAACAGGGGACGTTCATAAGGGAAAACCAAGCCTGGATACTCAGGTATGTCTTTGCCATGGCCACTGTCAACTTAATCTGTGTAACATATAGAACAGATGGATTTCTTTCTAAAAGTATGGACGTATGGGTACAGATGAAAGGTGGTTTATTCTCAGTCTTTTTGATAACACCTACCTACCCTTTTGTTGTAGTCACCAAATTCTTTATGATTTTTCATTCATGCAAGTTTCAGCCTGAGTATTCTTCATTGCTCTTTTTGCCATCATTCTCCTCTTAAATTTAAATCTCATTTTCAGAAAACAAATTTCCTGTTATCCTGGACACTTTAGAGCAGTGTCTGGGAGTATCTGTATTTGAGGATATTTCCTGTTTGTTTGTTTGTTTGTTTGTTTTTTCATGTTTGGCATCCTCAGCCAGATTAGGGAGTGGCAATTTATTGTAAATACCATCAACCGCCTCCTATGGCAATAGTCATTTAGAGCCAGAGGCTGTGTTTTGTTTTGAATTATGATCAAAACTAAGATTTTTGCAACTCACAAAGTTTGCCTTTATGTTTAATGAAAGAGTCTCCATAAACTACATTTTCTCTTCTGGAAATTTAAGGTTGAAGATATAGAGGAAGAAGTTAAGGAAGAAATAGACCCCAACACAGAGGAAAACGCCAAGGAAAAGCACTTGGATAAAAAGAGAAAATTGAAGGAGATGTTTGATGCAGAATATGATGAAGGAGAAAGCACATATTTTGATGATCTTAAAGGAGAAATGCAAAAACAAGCACAGGTAAGAGAACTGTTCTGTCAGCCAGTCTCCTTCCAAGGTCATAGACTGTTTTGTCTCTCCTCCCTGCAGTTTTCACTTGACTTCTGGGTTGAGATATGTAAGAGAACGTTTATTTGTGTAGTCGTCTAATTGTTTCTTTAGTCAGAAGTTCACCAGAAAAATATTGGTACTTCTTTTGCACCAAGTGCAAGGTGCTGAGGAAGCAGAAATGACCAAGACATAGTCTCTGCTTCTGAGGGTCTCATGTGCAGTGATTGGAGACAGTATGTTCATTTAAATGCAAGCAAAGACTTCACATTTCTGATTATTACTCCCCATTTTAATGAATAGGTGATGTGTGGCTTATGTGCACACCAGTGCTCTCCAGGGGAGATTTTCAGAATACTCATGTTCTCAGCGTTCAGAGAGTACTTTTTGTGAGGTCAGATACAGAAACAAAGGAAGTATGTGAAACAAAGAAAAGGATATAATGTGACCTTCCCGCTGGGTGTTGAGTGACTGTTGGAGGTAATGATCTCTCTCCAAAGGAGACACATTTAGATGAGGACAAAATTGACCACTGGTTTAGAATTTGGAGACTTTCAGTGACCTTGGTGAGCATTTTCTTGGAGTGGTGGGTAACGGCCCAGTTGTACTGGCTTTAAGAGTACAGCATCTAAAGATTGCAGCTATTGGGAATTTTATGGAGTTTTGCTGTTGAGAGAAATGGAAATAGGACAGCTGTTGGTGGAGGAAGTGGAGTCAAAAGATTTTTTTAGACAGGAGAAATAACAAAGGGGTGTGATCTGTTGGAATAAAGTCCAGCAAGAGTGGGTGGTATGTGTGTGCAAGTGTCTGGCATGGAGTAGAGGCATAGATAAGAAACCTATACCAGAGCTGTCTAATGGCACTTGCTGCAATAATGGAATCGTGTATCTCTTGCTACCCAGTATCATGGCCACTGGGTACATGTTGATACTTCAGTATGACTGAAGACCTAGATTTTAAACGTTACTTAATTTTATTAGCCACATGTAGCTACCCTACTGAACAGTGCAGATCTACAATAAAAGTTCACATGTGAGTCTAAACGATGGGAGAAGGTTTACTGTGTGGTGGAAGTTCTTCTAGATTACTTGGTTTTGGAATGAATTAGGAAACAACCTGAGAGTGAGAATAAGGGGAGGAGGTGTTGTTTCAAGACAGGGCAAAGTATGAAATAATAATTTATAATGAAAAGAGAAGATGTAGGTTGAGAAAGCAGCAATCATTTGCCAACCAGCATCCAGGGATCTTTTCTGAGTTGTTTGCATTTGCTGTGCCTTAGAGCAACAGAGAAGAACATAGTTGTGGCCAACCTTGAACAAAATGTAAAGGTGAAATCTATATCATTTTAAATTAGAATAATAATTCTGTCTGTGGTTCCTTTATGTAGGAACAAGTGGCATGTACACGCTCGCTCTTTTTTTTTTTTTTTTTTTTTTTTTGATGCCGGGGTTCAAACCCAGGGTCTTGTGTATGCTAGACAAGTGTTCTACTACTGAACTAAATCCCCAGTCCCTAGGAGTTTTTCATTTTTAAATTTTAATCTGATCTTAAATGTTTATAAAAGATAATGGCATGACAGAATTTTACTTTTCCTCCCTCTCATATATAGCTTAACCGGGCAGAATTTGAAGATCAAGACGATGAAGCCAGAGTTCAGTATGAGGGTTTTCGACCTGGGATGTATGTTCGAATTGAGATTGAAAATGTTCCCTGTGAATTTGTGCTGAACTTTGACCCCCACTACCCAATGATTCTGGGTGGTTTGGGAAACAGTGAGGGCAATGTGGGATTTGTGCAGGTAGGTGCCCTATGCTGCATACTTAACAACCAAAGTTCTTTGGATGTATTCTGCATAATTTAATCAAACTCTTCTCCACTTAGATGCGTCTGAAGAAACATCGATGGTATAAGAAAATCCTCAAGTCCCGAGATCCAATCATTTTTTCTGTAGGGTGGAGGAGGTTTCAGACCATTCCACTGTATTATATTGAAGACCACAATGGAAGACAAAGGCTTCTAAAATACACCCCACAGCACATGCATTGTGGAGCATCCTTTTGGGGTAAAATGCAATTAAAATAACTTGCTTGTAAGGTTAATTTATTATTATAGTTTTGTTCTTTTCCTTTTATGAAATCCCAATTCATAAGATTTATCTTTTTTGAGTATATATGTAAAATGGAATCTCAAATTTGTGGTTTATTATTTTTATTGATGTTATTCTCTTAAGGTCCTATCACTCCACAGGGAACTGGATTCTTGGCAGTACAGTCTGTTAGTGGCACAATGGTAAATATTTTGGATATTTTATTTTATAGATTATGTTTGAAAAGTATATCTTGAGTGTGTATTTTGTACATATGAGTTGAAACACATGTTTAATATATAGTAAATTTGTCTTTGCTTTTGATCTTCCTAATTAATTCTAAAAGTAGAGTATGGAAGGAGAGAAGAGGGAAATAGAAAAATTAGAATGGCACTGATAACATTTTATGGTTTTGTGCCTTATTTGGATTTAATTTGTCCAAAAAGTTATTTAAGCATTGCTCATCATGTGCTAAAACACACCTTAAGTTCTAAGGATATATCATAACTAGTTAGATATAAAACTACCCTCTAGTAATACTTGTTAGCAAAGTATGTTCACAGGCTTTATTGAACCAGTCAGAGCATGTTTTATTGACTCACGTAACATCAGAGAAAACAGAATAATGAGCAGACAAAATGCACCCTACAGGTCCAAATTTTAGTTTCTTAAACATTACAAGTGAATTTTCCTTTTCATTTCAAATTGATTATCATGAAACTGTGTTACTGAGAAATCACCATGAAAATATTTGAGTCATTTGTTTGGCATACCAGTATTGTAATTTTAGATTGCTTTTGTTAAAATTCTTTCTTGCATATTCAGATGTTCTCTCTTGATCTTTCTTAGCTGATTGTAAGTAAAATGACTTGTAATTTATTACATCACAGAGAATTGTAGCTTTTCTCTTGCTGATGAATTATTCCTATATTCAAATTTTGGGGATTTCTTTTAGCCTGATTTCCGGATAGCTGCCACAGGAGTTGTCCTTGATCTAGATAAGTCCATTAAAATTGTGAAGAAATTAAAGCTGACTGGTTTTCCATATAAAATTTTCAAGAACACTTCATTTATTAAGGTCTGTATATCTGTATATTCACATGTATAAATGTTAAAGTCAGAATGCAATACAAGTTGAGTATTCCTTATGCAAAACACTTGGGACCAGAAGTGCTTCAAATTTCAGATTGTTTTTGCATTTTGAATATTTGCATATACATAATAAGATATCTTGATGGTGGGATCCATGTCGGAATACAAAATTCATTTGTTTCATTGTATGCCTTATACACACAGCCTGAAGATAATTTAATACAGTATTTTTAGTGTGCCTACATTTTGTCTACAACTTGTCACATGAGATAAGGTGTGGAATATTCCATTCATGTCATTTCAGTCCTCAAGTTCAGATTTGGGGTTGTCTTGTACCTCTAAAATAAGCTTTTAGAAAAATATTTGAAATCTTTTATAAACTTGATTTTTTTATTTGGATTTTTTTAGTTATTTATATTGGTCTATGTTACTTAAATATGCTTAAAAATCTTAAGACTTAAGTCCAACAGGTGTTTACTAATGAGGCTATTATTATGTCCATGTGAGACTGTCACAGAATTAATACTGAAAATGTGTAATTTCAGCCACTGGATTTTGCTACCTTTTTGATTTATAGTAAGAAAGTAATAAAATCGTAAGTTTGTCTAACAGTTCATTAGAAAAATATATAAAAGCACTTTGCAAGAAACTTGGCAAGGTTTCATAGAAATGGACACACTGTTCTGCAATATTTGGAGAGGTTAGTTTGAACATCATTTATTGAAACATTTTATTAATGGAGATGTTTCCATTAAAACAGTTATGGGCTGGGGTTATAACTCAGTGGTAGAGTGCTTGCCTAGCATGTATGAGGCACTGGGTTCATTTCTCAGCATCACATATAAAACATTAAGTAAAGGTCCATTGAAAACTAAAAAAAAACATTTAATAAAAACACAGTTAAGATTATCATAAAATCAGGAAATGGTACCACTAGGATTTGTTTAGCTTTCTTTATTTTAAGTGCTGGAACCTTATTAATGATAGGATTTAAACTACAGTCCAGCCAGCAAGATGCCACCATAAGGTTTTACAAAGATGCCAGTGATGAGCATGCTAATGAGCCAACAGTAGTCTTCATTAATGTTATTTTGGAGGAAATAAAATAGAGTTGTATTCTTTTTGACATAGCAATTCCACTTTTAAGAGGAAAAATAAATTTTGATTATGTTGTCACCCTTCAGTGAGTTGTTACTGTTTTCTTAACCAATAATACATTTATGAACAGAGGTAAAATATGTAATTTTATGTGTATGTATTTTTATTTTTATTTGCCTATAGGGAATGTTTAATTCTGCCTTAGAAGTGGCAAAGTTTGAAGGTGCTGTGATTCGAACTGTTAGTGGAATAAGGGGACAGATCAAGAAAGCACTCAGGGCTCCAGAAGGAGCTTTCCGGGCTAGCTTTGAGGACAAGTTGCTGATGAGTGGTAAATATATTTGTGATGTTTTTTCAACACTGTTTACATTTGTTTGTTTTTATTTCTAGTTAGTGTTGATTAGAGGTTGGATTTTAGGTCTACAGAAAGTCAAAGTCAGCTCAAGTTCTGCCCAGTTGGAACATCTTGTGTAGTTGCTGATTCACATTGTGTCTACAGCCTCTTGTTTGTGCCCAAAGACTTGTGATATATAAGAGTAGTTTACTTGGGGCTGGGGTTGTGGCTCAGCAGTTGAGTGCTCGCCTCGCATGTTTGAGGCACTGGGTTCGATCCTCAGCACCACATAAAATAAATAAAGATACTGTGTTCATCTACAACTAAAAAAAAATTTTTTTTTTTTAAAAAGGGTAGTTTACTTGATGAAGTCTCTGTTCAAATACTGTGCAGCTAGATAGAAAAGTTTGGCATGAATGTTTGGGAATTTTGGTTTTTTGTTGTTGTTTGTTTGTTTTTAAATAGTTATGAATTTTCTTTTGAAAATGTTAATTTCCTGTTTCCAGATATCGTCTTCATGAGAACTTGGTATCCTGTCTCTGTCCCAGCCTTCTATAACCCAGTGACATCTTTGTTGAAACCAGTGGGTGAGAAAGACACCTGGTCAGGAATGCGGACAACAGGTCAACTCAGGCTTGCTCACGGTATTAAACTAAAGCCAAGCAAGGACTCTCTCTACAAGGTACAGGTTATATGTGTGTGCATCATTGAAGATGTTATGTGTGCTCACCAGACAAGGAGTCACACAGATGCTTTTGTATGTAATATCTTCTGTGCTTTGAATTTTTCAGATATGAAGTCTAACATTAAATTTGATCAAATACTATATATTCATGGAATGTTTTGAAAAGGAACACAGGAAAATGGTATTAGTGGTTTACTCTGGATTGGAAACAAAATTTGAACTTTTCCAAAAATAAACTTTATTGTGTATATTTGAGGTTTATAATATGATATAATGAATGGGATATGTATAAATAGTAAAATGGTTACTATAGTGACTAGTAGCTATAGCTATTTTTGTGTGTGTGATAAGTACACACATAACAATAGATTTGTTAAGTGTATTTAACAAGAAATCAAAATACATTTTTACAACTATAATTCTTATGTGTTAGATCTATAGACTTAATCATCTTATGTATCAACCATTTTGTATTCTTTGACCTACATCTTTCCATTTCCTATTTGCCTTTTTTATGTCTTTACAGAAATATTTGTTCGGGTCCTTTGCCTATTTTACATTTAGTTGTCTGTTTTTCTGTTATTTAGTTGTAAGAGTTTTTAGTTGTTGTTTGTTTTTGGTGGGTTTTTTTTTGATACTGGGATTGAACTCAGGGACACTCAACCACTGAGGTACATTCCCAGCCCTATTTTGTATTTTATTTAGAAACAGGGTCTCTGAGTTGCTTAGCACCTCTAACAGGGTCTCACTGAGTTATTTAGTACCTCGCTGTTGCCGAGGCTGGCTTTGAACTCGTGATCCTCCTATCTCAGCCCTTTGTATTAACCTCTTATAGATATGTAGTTTGGAAATATGTTTTCCTAGTCTATAGGTTGTCTTTCTTTTTTTGCTGTGCAGAAACTTTTTTAAAAGTTAAATACAGTCCCACTTGTTTATTTTTGCTCCTGCGACCTGGGCTTTTGATGGGGTATCCCAAAAGTAGTCAGCACCAGTATTAAAGAAGTTTTCAGCCTCTGTTCTCTTTTAAGATTTTTAAGGCTTTAGGTCTTATATTTAATTCTTGTAGCCATTTTTTAAAATTAATTTATTTATTTGTTCTATTTAGGTTTACATGATAGCAGAGTGCAGTTTGATTCATTGTACACAGATGGAGTACAACTTCTCATTTCTCTGGTTGTATGTGATGTAAAATCACAACATACATGCAGTTATAAGTAGATTATTGTATGTGGTGTAAGATTGGGGTTCCGTGTTGTTGTTTCTCATGGGGAGATCCAGTTTTACTGGCACCATTTGTTGATGATATTACCCTTTCCCTTTTGTGTTGTCTTGGTTGTCCTTGGTGTGAATTAGACGACTATATAAGTTTAGACTTATTTCTGGGCTCTTTTGGTCTTTGTTTTTATGCCAGTACCATACTGCTTTGATTACCATACATTTATAATATAATTTTAAATTAGGAAATGTGATGCTTCCAATTTTTTTTCCTCAGTATTTCTTTGACTATTGGTTTTGTTTTGTGATTCCTAAGAATAGTGGAGTTTTTTGTTTGGTTTTGTCTGTTTCTGTGAAAATCTATTGGAATTTTGATAGATATTGCATTAAATCTGTTTATTGTTTTGGGAAATTGGGATATTTTAACAATAATTCTTCTGACTTATAAAAATGTGATGCCTTTCCAGTTTTTGTCTTTTCCAGTTTCTTCAGTATTTTATAGGTTTCAGTATCCAAATCTTTTACTTCTTAGGAGTAACTAAGGTTTTGTGTTTTTTTTTTGTTTGTTTGTTTGTTTTAATAATGCCATAATAAATGGAATTGTTTCCTTGATTTCTTTTTCAGGTCATCATTTGTGTGTAGAATTTTTACATGTTGAATTTTGTATCCTGCAATTTTACTGAATTCATTTATTCTAATAGGATTTTTTTTTTGTAAGATCTTTAGGGTTTTCATATGAATAACATTTTGTCATCTACAAATAGAAATTATTTTACTACTTTTCCTGTTTGGATGGCTTTTATTTCTTTTTCTTACTTCATTGCTCTCGCAAGTACTTCCAATACTGTGTTGAATAGAAATGGCAAAAGTGGGATCCCTGTCTTGTATTGGAACTTAGCAGAAAAGATTTCAGTTGTTCCCCATTGTTTATGATAACTGGATTTCTCATAAATAGCCCTTATTGTGTTGAGGAATTTTCCTTTTATACATAAACTTTTAGAAGTTTCTATTAAAAACAGGTGCTAAACTTTGTTAAATGCTTTTTCTGCATCAATTAAAATGATCATGTGAGCCAGGTATGGTAGCACACGCCTGTAATCCCAGTGGCTCAGGAGGCAAAAGCAGGAGGATAGAGAGTTCAAAGCCAGCCTCAGCAAAAGTGAGGTCCTAAGCAACTCAATGAGACCTTGTCTCTAAATAAAATATAAAATAGGGCTGAATATGTGGCTCAGTGGTGGAGTATCCCTGAGTTCAAAACCCGGTACCCCCCCCCCCCAAAAGACGATCATGTGGTTTTTATCTTGTATCCTGTTCATGTGGTATATGGAATTGATTTGCATATGTTAAACCAGCCTTTTATGCTGGGGATAAATCCCACTTGATCATGACGCATAATCATTCTGATGTTGAAATCAATTTGTAGTATTTTATTAGGGGTTTTGTATCAATGTTCATCAGAGACACAGACCTATAATATTTTTTTCTTGTGGCATCTTTATCTGACTCATATATTAAGATGATATTTAATAAAGTGTGTTTGGAACCTTTGTCTGTAGGTTTTGGAAGAGTTTAAGAAGGTTAATAATAATTTTTTGTTTGGTAGAATTCAGCCATGAAGCCATCTAGTACTCCCTTCATTGGAAATTTTTTAATTACTCCTTTACTTTGTTTGTTGTCTCTTTGAGCATTATGTTTCTCCTGATTCAGACTTGTTAGGTTATGTTTCTAGAAATTTTTCAATTTCCTCTAGGTGGTCCAATTTGTTGGCATGTGATTGTTCATAAGAGTCCCTTAAGATACTTTCTAGGTCTGCAGTTGCGGCTGGCTCAGTGATAAAGCATTCTTCTAGCATGTATGAGGTACTGGGTTCAATTCTCAGCACCACATAAAAATAAATAAATAAAAATAAATGTTCATCTATAACTAAAAAAAAATATTTTTTTAAAAAAAATCTTTTCGATTATTTAGAGTGTCTGTTGTAATGTCTGTACTTTCATTTCTGACATTGAATCTTCTTTTTTCCTTAATTAGCTAGGAGTTTCTTGATTTTTAATTTTTTTTTCTCAAAGCACCAACTCCTGGATTTATTGATACATTTTTTTCCCTGTGTTTTTTTCTGCTCTCTAATTTTGTTCTGATCTTTATTATTTCTTTCCTTCTGCCAACTTTGGATTTAGTTGTTCTTTTATTAGCTCCTTAAGATAAAACTTAAGGTTTACTTAGGATCTTTTTTCTTTGTAGGCATTTATCACTATAAACTTCCCTCTTGAAATTTGCTTTTGCTGTATTCATAGGTTTTAATATGTTTCTATTTTTTTTTCTTTGACTTATTGATCAGGAGCATGTTGTTTAATTTCAACATATTTGTGAATTTTTCTGAATACCTCTTATTAGTGATTCTATTTGTGGTTGGAAACTATCAGCAATTTTTTTTTTTTTTTTTTTTTGGTACCGGGGATTGAACTCAGGGGCACTCGACCCCTGAGCTACATCCCCAGCCCTATTTTGTGTTTTATGTAGAGACAGGGTCTCACTGAGTTGCTTAGCGCCTCGCCATTGCTGAGGCTGGCTTTGAACTCACGATTCTCCTGTCTCAGCCTCCCAAAGTGCTGGGATTACAAGCATGAGCCACCGCGCCCGGCTTATCAGCAATATTTTTGATCTTCTTGAATTTGTTCAGACTTGTTTGTGGATTGACATATAGTCTAACTGGGAATTGTTCCATGTATGCCAGAGAAGAGTGCTACTGTTGGATGGAAATTTCTGTGAATGTCTCTTTGGTCTATTTTATCTAAAGTCTAATGTTTTCTTAGTTTGGTTTGATCTGTTCTTTATAAAAGTGGGATATTGAAGCTAGGTGCAGTGGTGCACACCTGTAATTCCAGCACTTTGGGAGACTGAGACCAGGAGAATCGCAAGTTTAAAGCCAGCCTCAGGAAAGGTGAGGCACTAAGCAACTCAGTGAGACCCTGTCTCTAAATAAAATACAAAATAGTGCTGGCAATATGGCTCAGTGGTCAAGTACCCCTGAGTTCAATCCCTAGTCCCCCAAAAATTGAGGTATTGAAGTCCTCTACTTTTATTGTATTGCTTTTATTATATTTTTTTATTCTAGACTTCTAAGTCAATATTTGCTTCCTATATTTAAGTACATACAAATTGAGTGTATGTATATGTACTACATATTTGTAATGCATATATATGCATATATAATGTCCTCTTGATGAATTATTCCTTTATTGTTCAATGACTTCCTTCGTCTCCTGTAGCAGTTTTTTACTTCAAGTGTATTTTATCTAGTGTAAGTATAAGCCACCTCTGCTATCTTTTGGTTACTGTTTGCCTGGAATATCCTCTTACATCCTTTGACTTTTAGCATACGTGAGTACTTAAAGCTAAAATGGTTCTCTTCTAGGCAGCAGATAATTGGATATATTATTTTTAAAATATATTCAGCTACTCTGTGGCTTTTGTCAGGCAAGGCCTTCTCCGATTTTGTTGTTTTATGGTTGTTTATAAGCCCTTTGTTCCTTTCTTCCTCTCTGGAGGTCTGGAGTATCCTAAACTTGACACCAGCTGAGACTCCACCAACACCTTCTCAATGTCCTACATCCTTACCAATAATTGGCCTCGTGTATTATTTTTTTATTTTAGACTTTCAGTGCCTGTCTGGATTCCTATTTTTTTTGTTTGTTTGTTTATGTGTAGATTCTGTTCTCTGAGTACTTTATTTTCTTTACAGCCTAATAATACATTTCAAAAACTTTGCTTGTTTTAATTGAAGATATTCAGTTGTTTTGAAATAGAGGGTGATTCAGGGTATTAGTCTGCCATTCTGTCAAAAATAGTAGTCTCCCAGGCATTCCTTTTTCTATAAAATAGGAATAAACTTTTGGTTCATTTTGCATGAATTTTTACTGAGGTATACTCAGAATATGGGATCCTTATCCAGCCTGTGTTGCTTCTGCTTCTTTGAGAAGATTTCTGTGAATTACTTAATTCTAAAGCAGTTATTTCTGAACAGAGAACATTGAATGTTACTGAGTATAATGTCTTTAATAATAAATTTAAATACATATAAGAAAGATTTTTCTACATAGTTTGACATTGACTTTTGGTAAAGGCCAGTGGCAAAACTTTCAACTTACAATATTTCTGAGGCAATTTAAGTATTTTAGACATTCTTCTTAATTTAAACATACAACTTGGATTACCTTGAAAATTTAATGTAGAGAGTTTTACTTTCTTCTGTTGTTTAAAATCTTTTCTGTATTCAGCCAGCCTTCTATCAGAAACGGAATAAAATCAAACATCTTGGAATCAGGAATGGGGACGCTTGGACTGCTTATTAGTGGAAGAACTATGTCCTTAAATCCAGAGTGTCAAAAAGAAAAGATAGATGGCCTCTGTGCCCCCAAAATAAACTGAATTTTCCCTTATAAGAAACTTTGGGTTGATTCATATGCTATGTTGAGATCTTATAGTCCCATACCATAGAAATGGGCAGTTGATTTCTTTAAATAATTGTAAATGTAATTATTTGGTCTAGAGCTATGGATGTCCACTGAGGCTGTCCATATTTGATGGGTTATCAAATCCTGATTTCTGTTGTCAGCAAACTCTGGTGGCACTGATCTTGTGGGAAAGACAAAACATTGAGAAGATACTATGCAAAAGTTTTATACATAGGTCATAATTTAAATGAGTCACTGTCTTTTTTTTTTTGTCTTTTCAGCCAATCCTGAGGCAAAAGAAACATTTTAATTCACTACACATTCCAAAAGCCTTGCAAAAGGCCCTGCCATTTAAGAATAAGCCTAAGATGCAAGCAAAGGCAGGCAAGGTGCCGAAGGACAGGATGAGACCAGCAGTTATACGTGAGCCTCATGAGAGAAAGGTACTGTTGACAAGTTATTGCATGTTTACTTTAAAGATAAAAGTAGTGTTCTCCATAGCACAGTTAGCATTTCTACTGTAGTCTTAGTCTTCATCAGGAAAAGATAAAGATCAGACTTACTCAAGGCCTTAGTTGGAGGAAGGGCCAGAGTCCATTTTTCCATCCTTTGATTCATTATGATCTGCCTTATGTGTTTGAATAGGGAGTAATACATACACAGCTGGTTAACCATTCTGCCTTGGCTAGTTGCACATAGTATCCAGAGAGTGATTAACAGAGACAGTTTTGTGGTAAAGGTAGAATACACTTACATCTATATCTCCAAGCCAGTTGTGATTTCCTACTTCAGGGTGGATTTGCACTCAATTAACATTCATTTGAGTCATGGATTGAATCTAGTTTTGATACTGTTAGCCATATGTTGAGGCCCCCCTGAAATGTAGGTCTCATGCCATAACTGTAAGGCTGATCTGATGCTCACTAGGTTTTGTCTTTTTCAGATCCTTGCACTGCTGGATGCACTGAGCACAGTGCACAGTCAGAAGATGAGGAAGGCTAAGGAACAGCGACATCTGCACAATAAAGAGCATGTCAAAATGAAGCAGAAGGAGGAGGAGGAGAAGCTGAAGAGACAGAAGGACCTCAGGAAGAAGCTCTTCCGAATTCAGGGTCAGAAGGAAAGAAGAAATCAGAAGTCTAGTCTGAAGGGGGCTGAGAGTAATTGAAGTGACATTTCAGAATGGATAGACCATCTTTTGGATCTGTACAGGTGGATGGTTTCAAATATTATAGTTCTTGTAAATAACAAGAGACAGGAACCCAAGAGAAGTCTTAATTGAATACATCACCTAGACTGTGCCTTTAATAGGAGAAATGGAGAAGACTGTGCTGGTAGAACATGTGTACCCTCTTAGCATCAGTTATATAGATTTAAAGCACTGTAACTATTGGCACGTGAACTGTCTCACTCTTACATCTGTCTCAATGTAATTATTTTGTGCCATGGAAAATATTAAAATATTTTTCTGTTAATTTTGATTTAGTAGTTTTCATTAGGTATGAATGCCTACCTGAGAGTTGCTTGTGAATAATAGCTTACTCTATTATCTTCATGAAGTCTTCCAGGAGGGGAAAAATATATATTTGAATTCTCAGATTTAGTGTCAAATTTCAGAGAAAGGGTAAATGATTGTTTTTGAGTGTTGGGTTTTTATTGTTTGTTGTATTCTTTGGTCATTGACTCTAATGGACATTTTATATCTTATTTAATATATTTTTGCACATTGGTGTAATAGCTAAGTAACAAGAAGTGTATTTTTTTGTTTTAGACAAGCTAGATATAGAAAACAAGAAAATGGAACATACCATTGGAGCTTGTACTGTGCTTATGCATTACACTGCCTACCTATATTTCCTTTCTTAATTGAGCTTATTGATGTAATTGTATGTTATTATATATCATATATACATTATGCAACATGTAGGTATAATCATGTGTGACTTAATCCTATATAATAGACTCATAGATTCACATACTATATGTACTTTGCCCATTGTCCTTCAGTGTTAACATTTTGCAGAAATTATAATTGGGATATTGACATTGATACAATCCACTGATTTTTGTTTATATTTCCCCAGTTTGTACTGTATGTGTGTAAATATGGACATTTTTTTTTACTAGTTTTCATATCATATTTGCATAGGAGTCATGCTAATCTTCTCTGTATTGATCCAATTTTAGTATGTGTTCTGATGTGAATACCATGTTGCCTTTGAAAACATGTGGGCCAAAGAAAATTCACCTGGGGCCAACTACTTCAGTTTTCTGGCAGGTTTGTAAGTAATTGACTTAGTCTGCTAGGTTGTATGAAAGCCTACAGCTGTCAGTGGGAAAGTGCTGGGTCTTTTTTCTTCATAATAAGTGATGGTGTCAAAATAAGTCCTAATGTTATATATAACTAAAAATAACCAATAAAATAAAAAAATAAGTGATGGAACTGTGAAAATCCTGCCAAGACTGGGTCAACCTGGGAAAGAACAGTTTAAATGAGCCCAGACCCTTTTGAGGAACTCTAATTGTATATTTTTTTTCTTTTCCTGAGGAGAAATTGGAAATGTCAGAGTGCTAATAAAATACTTTAATTTCTGTTGTGTTATATGGCATAATTAATATATTTTAAAATATGAAACAAGTTAAATTAAAAATATACAAAGCATTTTTAAGCCATACCATGTTTTTCAATTAAGTAGCTTACAAGGTCATCCATAGTAGACAAAGCCTAGTTTTAAAAGTGTCCTTGTACTAGTAAATTTGTTCAGAGTGAGCATTGCTGTAATATACTATATATAATTGTTTAGTTGTTTAGTCTTTAATACTTTAACCAAAAAAGTGAGATTCTTCAGCCACAGAGAAGTAAAAGAATATTTAAACAGAGTTGCAGATAATTATCTTAGGATAATATATGTGTATAATATCTGCTAATATTAAAAATCTTGGCTTATATTTGGAGAACAAAAGAAATGAAAAGTACTTTGCCCATTGTCCTTGCAATGTTAACATTTTGTAGAAATTATAATTGGGATATTGACATTGATACAATCCACTGATTTTTGTTCAGATTTCCCCAGTTTGTACTCTGAGCATCAAGAATATTTAAAACTTAAGAAATCTCTTGGGCTTGGATTGTGGCTCAGTGGTGCAGCACTTGCCTGGCATGTGTGGGGCACTGGGTTCAAATCTTAGCACCACATATAAATAAGGGTCCGTTGACAACTAAAAAAAATTTTTTTTAAAAAAAGAAGAATCCTCTCATGTCATAAAATTACCATAAATGTTCTTTTTCTTGTAGAATATTTAGAATATTTACTGGTTATGATCCCAGCAGGCTCAGTCAATAATATATACATGTGCATAATTTTTGTAACTAAAGTTTGCATCCATTTTAGAGGAAGATAGTATAGCCAAGTTGAGACTAGCCTGGGGGAGAGTGTGAAAGTTACTTTTCAATGATAATGCCTTAGTCATTGGATACTGTTAAAATATTTTTTACAAAAGTAAATTCTATCAGAATGTGAGTTCCATGAGAGCAGAAACTGGGTTGTTTACTTTCTTAGCACTTAAGAGTCCAGCCTAAATAAAATAAGTGCTTAATAAACAAACATCTGCTTGGAATGATGAAGAAGAGATATTCCAGATAACTGAAGATGCTATGCAAAGTATACACTCACCCTCTAAAATACATTACTTTTTTTTTTTTTTTTTTTTTAACCGCTGGGCAAGGCTTTATTGGAAATACGTTCTTGGGCTAAACTCTTCCGTCCATCAGTGTGTGTCTGGGAGAATGGCGCACGTGTTCTGGGGTACAGAAAATTTTAAAAGGCCCGGTCAGGAAGGGGAGGGCTTAAGGCAGGAAGAGAAGGTCAAAGGATCCTGCTGAGGTCAGAGTCCTTCCTGGATAAGTCAGGAAAAGCCTGCTGATTGACAAGAGGCGCCTCTACTGCTGACATCAGAGTTTTGGCTAGCTGCTCTGTTCCGCGGCTGCCCTGGCCACCCATAACTGGACATGCTGAACCAACCTAACATCCCGGCGTTTTTAATGATATAGGACAGCAGATTCGGTCTGGCTACTTCTGTGGGATTGGGGGCACTGGAGAGGGGGAGATGGCTTGGGTGTTGGTCAGGCAGGCAGGCAGACGCAGGGGTGTGGGAGCCTCTGGTTGTCAGTCATGTTGGTGAATGTAGAAGCACCACCTGTGGGTAGGAACAGAGGCTTGGGAGAGAGAACTGATTAGCAGAAAAAGAAGGAGCTGCTGATAAATTTTGAGTTTGGTGGGCCCTTTTTTGCCCTAGAAAGGGAGGTGGTAACAAGTCATGGTAATTCAGCCTCACTGTACTGAGGAACATCAATGGGAATCAGAGTTATGATCCAAACCTGCACAGAGGGAACAGTCTGAAATGTAGGAAGTATAAGGGTTGAGAATTTGTCCCTATAACAAGACTGGAGAGGACAAGGCATGTAAACATAGTATTTGGTTTTTTATGTCACAATGTCTATCTTTAAACTATTTTTAAATGCCCAGGAACGGCTGTGTTCTTGATTTTAACTGTTTTGCTAGGTGTTTAAGATGAAGCAGGTCAAACTGACTTTTGTTCTTACCTATTGTTAAGTCACCTTTTGGTCTCCTGGGAGGCATCCTTGAGGAACTTGAGAGCAGCTTATTAGCTCCGCTAGTGCCATCTGTGTTAGGATAGGTGGAGGTCTGGCGCTCACCATGTGGCTTCCCCGGGAAGCATGAGGGATGATTCCCTCTCTCAACGACCCTCCTCTTCATCGTATGGCATTTGATCAGCTCTTGAATTCTCTAATGGTCTCAGTAATCTCCTGATCGGGAGGTTCTGTGGCCTAGAGGTGTAGAGAAGTTTTCTCATTTCTTGGATTCAGGCTGACTCACAGGGCAAGGACCAAATACTGGTTTCCTTGGCCCCTTTCATCTAATTCTTTGCTTAGGTCTTGATCTTAAACACTCAGCAAGCCAATCTCAATAGTCTTAAAGTAAGGGTACTGGGCTTTAACTTTAAGTCTACCTGTCTTGTAGGTGATGGCTTATTTTAAATTAAATTGGGTTGGTTGTTCTTGAAGTAGTACCTCTGTAAAACATTAACAGGCAATAGTCATAGAGTTTAAGGAAAATACAAAATAAAATTAACAACAGTAAAAACATATTTAGTTTGTGTAATAGCTTTCTCAAATTTTGGCCGAGTTATACATTATATCCCTGTTTGAGATCCTGATGATCTTTACAACAAAATCAATCCTTTGAACATATCTTTAAATGAACTGGAGTCTGGCCTACTTTGAAGCCATTGTAGTAAGCTGGGAGACAGAACTATCTCAGATAAGACAGAGCTCCTTGCAGAATCTTAGCAGAATATTAAATAGATTAGGTCCTCATTTATTTAAAAGATTACTCTGATGTAAAAATAACATAAAGCATTATCTTATTGATGATAGGTTCAGTTATAAAACATTAAATGATATAAATCAATACCATACAAGTTCAGTTTGGAGAGCATCAGCTTGATATAATGCTCTCTAAAACCTCTTAAAGCTTGTAGATCTGAAAGATATGACCACATTTAATATAAAAATAAAACTAGTAGAACCATAATTACATTGATGTTATTACATTTAGTTCTTAAAGAAAAATTTAGATTCTAACTTCTTGTTTAATCATAGTTGTATAAACCTTAATTTCTTTAAGAGTTAATTTCCCAAGTGATAAAACCTGACAAATGTAAGAAAATTATTTTGATAAAAGCAGAACAATGTCTCAGGCTCTGTTTTATAGTAGTACATTAAGTTTTAATAAACTTGTACTAATTATAGTCAACCTATTCATAAACATAAACCTTTTGATCAGAAATATTTTCTTTACTTCCAATAAATACCATATTTAGAATTTTTAATTCCTTCTGTTCAAATCCCAAAGCCATCCTGGTAATTTTTTGAACTTAGGCAACAGTAGAAACCTTTAAACCTTCTTATAGGAATCTATAAACCTTTGTGTTTACTCAATTTAAATTGAACCTTTTAAATCACATGAATTAAAGATATTTGGATCCATTTTTAGGTTTTAATTTATGAGTGCTCATTATCAGTGCCAATTTTGATACCATGTACATGGTCCACACACACACAGACACACACACACACACACACACACACAGACGTACAACACAATAGTAAAGGCCTGCAGATGGATTTCCACTGCAATGTTAGATGTTTAAAAAACTCCATTGTTGAATAAAAATAGCACTGATCAGAAAACATTATCCTAGATGTGAAGGATTAAGGTCATGAGCTCAAAAAACAGAACTTAAGAAAAGCAAGAGTTCTAGGAAAAAAATGACAGCGGCCAGTAAAATAAAAAATGCAAGGTGGTTGGCTTGGTAGCTCACAGACGCCAAGCTGCCTACGAGAGAGAGTTCGTGGCATTTCAGTAAGCCCCTCGGTCTGTGGCGTCCGCGTCAGCCTGTCTGAGCACACTGGCCAGTGGAAGCTGAGACGGAGGGAAGGCTGAACGGCGGCCACCTGTGTGAGTCTGAGAATGAGGAAGGAGATACAGATGAACAAATGGGAAAAGGGCTTGGGATTTACCCTAGCAATAAGAACTTGAGAGGACAGAACAGGTGGGAAAGAGGGTAGGGGCAAGAGAGCGCACTTTCTGTCAGGTTTGGTCAGGGTCCAAGATGCCCAAATAAGGAAGCTGGTCAGCAGAGCTGCAAGCCAGATGTGACGTCACTAGTGGACACGCCTCCTGTCAATCAGCAAGTTTTCCTGACCCATCAGGAAGGACTATGGCCGTCTCTTCCTGTACCCAACACCTCCCCTTCCTGACCAGTCGACCCTTCCCCTTCCCCTCCTGGTCTACCAGGAGATGAATTAAGCCACTCGGCAAGGCTTTATTGGAAGGCGAGCCCTCGGACCATTTCCCCGTCCATCAGAGCGGGTCAGGAGAAATGGCGTCGGAGATTCTGTGCCTAGAGAATTTCAAGAAAACCTGGTCAGGAAGGGGAGGGGTTGAGTACAGGAAGAGAAGGCCATAGTCCTTCCTGATGGGTCAGGAAAACTCGCTGATTGACAGGAGGCGTGTCCACTAGTGACGTCACATCTGGCTTGCAGCTCTGCTGACCAGCTTCCTTATTTGGGCATCTTGGACCCTGACCAAACCTGACATCCCGGCCTTTTTGGTAATATAGGACAGCAGATTCTGTCTGACTGCT
>PVHX01015573.1:7714-46295 GCA_004024805.1 Geosciurus inauris
CCTCAGCCCTATTTTGTGTTTTATGTAGAGGCAGGGTCTCACTGAGTTGCTTAGCACCTCGCCATTGCTGAGGCTGGCTTTGAACTCGCGATTCTCCTGTCTCAGCCTCCCTAAGTGCTGGGATTACAGGCTTGAGCCACCGCGCCCGGCTCACCATTTGTTACTGTACTGTTTATATGCTTTTATGTCAATTAAGTATTTTAATATGGTTCATAGCTGCAAATTACTTCATCATATGGAGGTACAACAACTGAGCCAACAAATCCCCTGGGCATGCAGGATATTTACACTATGAGCAGTATAAACTAGCCTGTACTCAGCCTGTGTATGTAGAAATGCTGGGCCAGCACTTACGAGTGAGACTTCTACTGGGCTTTACTAAGCTCCTCAGCCTTGCTATTAATGCAGACCTCCCCATGTCAAGATGGATAAAAGTCCAAAGCCAAGCAGAGGCCAGGCTGTGAGGTGTAGACAGGGTGCCACTCACCTGAAGGGCTTGTTCTGATTGCGGGGAGAGGTGCTTGCCCCGTCGGCCCCTGATTCTTTCCCAGACATGTCAGGAATAGGAGAGTCCTCCATAGGGGAAATAATATTTTCCTGGAAGACCACAGACATGAGGTGGAAGGAGAAAGATTTGTAGTATTTCATTTTCCTACTCCTGTCTGACCTACATAGACAAGCCTTCACAGGCCAGAAAGACCCTTTAATCTTTCCCATTCCCCCTCTTCTGGGAAGCATTATCAAAAAACCTTGATCATTCTAGAAATTCCTTTTTTGTTGTTGTTTTGGGTACTGATACCAAAAACAGGACACATAGAAGAATAACAGCAATACTCATCATCAAGAATGAGAATAGCAAAGGTTGATTAAGCATTTGCAAGGAACCCTACACTGTGGGACATGTGTGGCAGAGGCTGCTTGCTGTCTCAACTCTGCTCTTTCTTCCACAACAGGTGAGCACAATTGCATTTCCTAAGCTCCCTTGTAGTCAGGTGTGGCCATGGGACAAATTCCAGGGGAAAATAATCAAGAGATATTACAGCTAGTTATGGCCCCAAAAGCTTCCTTTACATATTGCTCCTTGTCGTCTGGCACACTGTGGTGTACACCTGTGATCCTAATGATTCAGGAGGCTGAGGCAGGAGAATCGAATATTTGAGGTCAGCCTCAGTAACTTAGCAAGGCCCTAAGCAATTCAGTAAGATCCTGTTTTTCTTTCTTTCTTTCAGTACCGGGGATTGAACTCAGGGGTTTTTGACCACTGAGCCACATCCCCAGCCCTATTTTGTATTTTATTTAGACACAGGGTCTCACTGAGTTGCTTAGTGCCTTGCTGTTGCTGAGGCTGGCTTTGAACTCACGATTCTCCTGTCTGCTCTCCTTTCATTTTTTTTTTTTTAATATTTTTTTAGTTGTTGATGGACACAATGTCTTTATTTTATTGTTTTGTATGTGGTGCTGAGGATCGAACCCAGGGCCTCACGCATGCAAGGCAAGCGCTCTACCGCTGAGCTACAATCCCAGTCCTCTCCTTTCTCTTGGAAGTCTCTCTCAGCCTCCCAAAGTGCTGGGATTACAGGCGTGCACTACCACGCCCAGCAAAATCCTGTTATCAAAAAAAAAAAAAAGGACTGGGGATGTAGCTCAAAACCTGGGTTTAAGCCTCAGAACCAAACAAACACACACACTCCTCCATGTTCAGTCTCTGTGGGATTGAAATAGTAATCACACCCAGAGTGACTGTGCAAAGCCACCATCAGCAGGTGTCTGTCTTGATGGTGTAGGGCTGTGACCTTCCCCTACCTCTACCTTATTCAACCTGGAACATGTGCTCCAGACTGTTATATGAGAGAAATAAATTAAGGTCTTTAAGTCAAAAGAGGAAACTGAGGCTCAGTGAGGTGAGAGGGTGTGCCCACGGTCAGGCAGTGGGTATCAAGACAAAGACCCTGAAGTGAGGGTTTGAATCCTACCATTGTCTATTAGCTGTGTGATCTTAAGCAAAAAGTTCCCTTTTCTGAACCTCAGTTTTCTCACATGTAACATGGAGCTAACCTCTGTCCCTGATTCCATGAGGTTTGTGGAAAGCCTCACATAAGACAGCCCTTTGCCAATACGCAGCACAAGAGACTGTGGAAGAGAAGCTATCTTTGGAGGAGGTTAGAGACTGAGAAGGATGTGAGCGTAGCTTGTAGAATACAGTAATGTTATATTTTGTGATCTCCAGCCTGGTAACAGAAGCTCATCTATGAAAATTTATACAGCTGATAAACATAAAGCTCCTTCTTTTTTTTTTTTTTTTTTTGTACAGGGGATTGAACCCAGGGGTGCTTTACCACAGGGCCACATCCCATCCCTTTTTCTTTTTTATTTTGAGACAGGGTTTTACTAAGTTGCTCAGGATTTTACTAAGTCACTGAGGCTGGCCTCAAACTTGCCATCCTTCTTTTTTGGTGAGGGGGCGGGTACTGGGGATTGAACTCAGGGAAATTCAACCACAGAGCTACATCCCCAGCCCTCTATTTTTGGGTACCAGGGGTTGAACTCAGGGGCACTCGACCACTGAGACACATCCCCAGCCCTATTTTGTGTTTCATTTAGAGACAGGGTCTCACTGAGTTGCTTAGTGCCTTGCCCTTGCTGAGGCTGGCTTTGTACTCGCTATGCTCCTGTCTCAGCCTCCCAAAGTGCTGGGATTACAAGTGTGCGCCACCGTGCCTGGTTCCTAAAGCATTTTTTTAAAAAAAGGAAATGTGGTTTCTGTTTTGAGCTGGCATGCTCACCTCCACCAGGGCCTGCAGGAGGCGCTGTGTCAGGGCGCCAAAGGGGCACCCATCTTCTGGCTGTTCATGCTGGGCCTCTGACTTCTTCAACAGAGCATCCACATCTGAGGTAGGCAGAGTAGAGAAGGACAGGTGGGCTGAAGCTGAAAACTCAAGTCCTGGCCTGGGTGGGACAGGAAGGGAGGAGCAAGGAGGGAGGGACCTACCTTTAGTGTCTAGTTCAGTCAGTGGCCCCATGAGGCCTTTCTTCTTGTCAGCCACAGCTGCTGCCCGGGCCCCATCCTTCTGCTCCTCCAACAGGTCCTCCTGGGCCCAGCGCTGGGAGTAATGTTTCCCCAGGGGTGGGATCTGTGGGAGAGATGCCATTTAGACCTGAAGAATAAATACTGGCCAGCCATGCCTAGAGCATGGAGGGCTCTGCTTGCACTTGACATTGCCAGTAAGCCTTCCATTCCAAGTCCCTAGCCCAGGGTCACAGCTGGTACCACATATAGGTGAAAAGGGACAAATGAGATAAAATCACTACACTCACATTCTAGACAGGCACATAAAGAACCAAAATACAGCCGGGCATGGTGGTGCATAACTGTAATCCCTGTGATTTGGGAAGCTGAAACAAGAGGATTCTAAGTTTAAGGCCAGCTTTAGTCATTTAATAAGAACCTCAGCAACTCAGTGAGACCCTGCCTTAAAATAAAAAATAAAAAGGGCTGGGGATGTAACTCAGTGGTAATGTACCCCTGAGTTCAACCCCTAGTACCACAGAAGCTAAACTGAAACAATTTCGTAAATATAAAGTCCAAAATATTATGGACATATGGACTGTCTCAGTCACAACTATTGCCTCTACAGAAGAGAACTAGGAGCCTCTGGATGAAAGCAAATTATTTTTTGTGTTGTTTGAGCTTCCTACAGCCTATATAAGTTGCTTTTTCAAGTAATTTGGTGGTGGTTTTGTTTTGTTGGCTGAATTTTGACCATAGAGCCGCTCACAAGCTAAGCAAGAGCTCTGACACCTGTCCTAGCTAGAACCCATCCTCAAATTTTTAAAAAATCCAGACATGTGAAATTAAAGAGGTAGATCCAAGATGTTGTGGTAGTCAAACGTGAGAACATTCTGCTGTGAAATGTGAAGTCATTTTGGTGGTGGTAACATGAGAGCAGGGCCTTGAAGAGAAAGTCAGTCCCTCAAGGGGAGAATAGCTAAGTACAGGCCCAGAGACCTAGAGTGATGGCAAGGTACTTGGTAGGGCTGGTAAATACAGCAAAGAAGAAGGATGTGGTCAAGGAAACTAGAGAGGGGCACTGGGGTCGTACCACCACAAACTCAATCCTATGGATAACTGCAGCCAGAGCAGGCCTGGAAGCAGGCCCATGTCATAAGCACATCTGATTGTGGCAGGCAAGCTATTGCAGAGGAAGCCCCCCACCTCTGGACTTTCCTGCATTTTCTTTAATGAAGTATGCCTTTATTTTCATTGTAAAAAATTAACTTTTAAGGTGGGCATAGTGGTGCAGGTCTGTAGTCCCCAGCCACTGAGGAGGCTAAGGCAGGATTGCTTGAGCCCAAGGGTCAAGGCCAGCTTGGACAATATAGTGAGATCTGTCTCAAAAAATTCTTTAAAGCTTGGTGTGGTCGCGCAAGTCTGGAAACAAGACCCAGGAAACGGAGGCAGGAGGATCACAAGTTCAAGGCCAGCATGGGCAACTGAACAGGACTCTGTCTCAAAATAAATAAATAAATAAAAAGAGCTAGAGATACAGCTTAGTGCTAAGGTGCCCTTTGGTTTGATCCCCAGTATCTCTCTCTCTCTCATACACACACACACACACAATTAATTTCCACATTTTAAAGTAAACTCAGGGGCTGGGATTGTGGCTCAGTGGTAGAGCGCTTGCCTCGCATGCATGAGGCACTGGGTTCGATCCTCAGCACCACATAAAAATAAAGATATTGTGTGTCCATCTACAACTAAAAAAAAACTTAAAAAAAATAATAAAGTAGGGCTGGGGTTGTGGCTCAGTGGTAGAGTGCTTGCCTTGCATGTGGGAAGCACTGGGTTCTATCCTCAGCACCACATAAAAATAAATAAATAAAATAAAGATATCTGTGTCCATCTACAACTAAAAAAAATTAAAAATAAATAAATAAATAAATAAAGCAAACTCAGGAATCTGAGGCAGGAAGATTCCAAAATTGAGGTCAGCCTCAAAACAGTGATACCCTGTCTGAAAATAAAAAATAAAAAGGAGCCGGGCGCGGTGGCTCACGCTTGTAATCCCAGCACTTTGGGAGGCTGAGACAGGAGAATCGTGAGTTCAAAACCAACCTCAGCAACGGCGAGGCACTAAGCAACTCAGTGAGATCCTGTCTCTACAAAAAACACAAAATAGGGCTAGGGATGTGGCTCAGTGGTCGAGTACCCCTGAGTTCAATCCCTGGTACCAAAAAAAAAATAATAATAAAATAAAATAAAAAGGGCCGTGGCTTGGTGGTTAAGCATCCCTGGGTTCAATCTCTGGTATGCCCCACCCCCACAAAAAAAAGCAGCTCTATAAAAGGTGAAGGCTTGAACCAAAGCAGAGATGACAGAGATGATGTAACTGCCTGAGGCTGTGGTGCCATCTGTCTGGGGTCCAGGGAAGGTGGTGCAAGAAGAAAGCTGAAGCCAAGCGTGGTGGTGCAAGCTTGTAATCCCAGCACTTAGGGATTAGTGCTGAGAGAGGGAGGCTGAGGCAGGAGACTCGCGAGTTCAAAGCCAGCCTCAGCAAGGGCGAGGCGCTAAGCAACTCAGTGAGACCCTGTCTCTACATAAAACACAAAATAGGGTTGGGGATGTGGCTCAGTGGTCGAGTGCCCCTGAGTTCAATCCCCAGTGCCAAAAAAAAAAAGAAGAAGAAAGCTGAGAGTCTGAATCTGGAATCTGGATGGGCTAATGAGGCAGATGGGTGGTTGGCAGGGTAGGGAAGGGCAGATGATTCATGGCTTTGCTGTCTATGATTCTGAGGCACCTCTGAGCCCTCGTTTCTCCTCGTCTGTGCAGGCCCAGCATTTCTACCTTGTAATGTTCAGCTTCATCTTCTGGGGGTTTCAGGAGTTCCTCCAGTGTGCGTACCTCCTCACTGGTGATATCAGCACAGTAAGGCTCTACAGAAGCCCAGAACCTGTAGGGAGACGCAGATCTGGAGTGAGTACCCTTGTGTTCTGGGCCTCAGCCTGGGGCCCTCCCATTACCTTCTCTGGCCCAGAACCTGTTAGGGGCATCATTCTTGGGAATCCGTGGCACGTCGATTGGGTCGTCAGTAAATTCATATTCCTGGATCTTGGGTTGAAGGTTTTTGGATTTGGGTCGCCCAGGGCCAGGGCCTGGCCCATGTCCAGCCTTCCCTTCCAGTTTCTGCTTCTTGGGTTTCCCATGTTTGGGGGGTGCTCCAAGCTCATGGTCTCGACCCAGCTTCAGGAATCGTCGGTCACCTTTCTTATCCTGCCAGTCAGTAAGGATCTGAAATTTACAGAGATTGTCACTGAGAAGGAGGGAAGACACAGGACAACTCTTTTTTTCCAATGAATAAATTAGGATCTAGAATTCAAGGAGGTTCCAAGATCTTTCCCCATTACCATTTTGCTTAAGAAACGCCTACTCATCCTTTAAAACTTAGCTTTTATAGGATTTTAGGGTTTTATTCACATACTTCTCAACTTTCCATTCACCTGTCTTTAGTCTGATTCATATATGTATCACCCAAGCTAGACACACACAGTAAAAAAGTCAAATAAATAATCATACCCATGTCAGCCCTGGAGAAATATGCTGGTGGTGACTTTTTGGTGAAAGCAAGCAAGACTCTCAGTAAACTTTAATTTCAAATGTCATACTGCCTGAAAAGCTTTCCTTGTCTCAATTACCAACTTACCAGGTGCTAAAATAGGACTGATTGTGCTAAAAATTCTTTTAGGTAAAGTTGAAATGACATCTCCTCCCTCTCTGAATCTGGCACTTTGCGCTTCCACTGGAGACCCAATATCATGTTGACCAGTCACAATGGAAGAGCAATGTACCTTGTCTCTTAACTGGACTGAAAGCTACCTGAGACCAGGAAACTTAGCATAACCATCTCTATTCCCCAAGATCCAGCATGGTGCCTAGCACTTGGAGCTCTGGGGTAGTTAATGCACTGAATAAAAATAATTATAGTAGCAGCTATAAATAACATTTGAAATGTTTACTTAGTGTCAGACACTGGACTGAGCCTTTGCAAGCATTCTTTTAACCTTCACAAAAGATCTAAGGTAGGTTCTATTGTTCAGCCCACTTTGTTGACAGGCTCAAAGATAGGAGCTAACTTTCTCAAAGTCACATAGGTAGGAAATACTAACACTACCAAGTGCTTAGGCAAGGGTCCAAATCTAGAACTCCCCATTCCCTTTAGTTGGCAAGCTCCATGAGGACAAAATGGTCCTAAGTTATCTCCCTCTATCTAATTTATCTCCCAGAACACAATGGTGGGTGGGATCAATAAAAGCTTAGGGAAATGAGAACATCTGCAATTTACAAGGATTAAGAATATTTATGTGTATTTAATGTATCACATGAGCTGTTTGTGTATCTCTCTTTCCATTAGTCCCTAGGCCTCAACACATGAAGCTAACCTAATGACCCACCCCATAACTTGACACAGTTCATTTCTGGTGATGTTCCCCTCTTTGGGGTATCACCTGGGTTTCAGCCTCCAGCACACGCAGGCGCCGGCTGGCAGAGGACAGCAGAGTCTCAAGCTCCAGCTGCAAGGTGTCCAGCTCTTCAATACCGATGCCATCATCCTCAGAGCGGGCCAGCACTGCTGTGTAGCGAGGACACACCTTCAAGTGGTCCACAGATTTGAAGTCATGGAACTGCAACGGACAGTCCTTTAGCTCACTCATGGCCCAAGAGATGTAACCCTGTGAAGCTGCAGAGGAAAGGGCTGTTGATAGGAGACAGCGGCATGAGAAAAGCCCAAAGGCTTCTTCACTGGGGCATCTCAACAAGACAGCCAGGTTTGATCCTTAGTGACAAGACTGATGACACAGCTCCTATTTACAGAGCACCTACCATGCACCAAGCTAGGTGCAGAGCTTATCTCACTGAATCCCTCCTCCACCCCCAAAAGGAGGGACAACTGTGATCTCCTTTTTACAAAGAAAGAAACTGAGACTCTGAAAGGGTGCTTAAACTTTCAACCCTCAATTTGACCCCAGGTAGTTCCTGAGTGTGCAGTCACTGTGCCCTGTCCTCCTGATGCCCCTCCCTCCTTTTCCTCTCCTGAGCCTCTGAGTTTCAACCAGAGAATGTTCAATGTTCTCTGTGCCTCCCAGCCTCTCCTTGTTTCACCCCGTTCCACCTTTTCCCCTTTCTATGCCACCTTGGCTGGTTTGAAAGTAGGGCTGGTCGGGAGACAAAACTGGGTTCAAGCCCATTTTCTACTTATGTGGCCCTGAACATGTTATTTAAACTGAGTCTCAGTTTTTCCATATGCGAAATGGTGACAAAACAAGAGGTCTCTGTTTCCCCTATAAAAGTATGAATCTGTAAAATGGGGACAACAACAGTACCTACCTCCCTGGGATGTGCTGAGGATTAAAAGATGATGCTCGTCAAGAGCCCAGTTCAGTGCCTGGCACCGAAGAAGTGGGACTGTTTAATGGCTGCCCCACCCGTGGGTCGCCTCAACGTCCCGCCTCCAGAGTCCCAGTCCTCTAGGGAGCCCCTAACACAGCCCCCGCCCCCTCTGCCTCTTCTCCGCGGCCTCCCACGGCCCCCGGGCCGTAGGAGGGGGCGGGGAGCTGTGGTCTAGCCGAGCAACCGCCCCGGAACTGGCTATGGGCGGAACCCTGCAGTTGACGCGGGGGCGGGGAGACGGCTAGGGCGAACCCACTGAGGCCTGCAGGGGTTGGGGTGCGGGCCGCCAGCGAGCCCGCGGGAGGTGCGCGTGATAGGCCTCCCGAGGACCCTAGGGAACTGCCCGAGGCTGGGGGCGGGGCTCGGCGGCCGGGATCTCCGCGCGGCAGTTAGCTCCGCCGAGCCCCAGGGGCGGCAGGTAGGAGGGGCCCGGAGAAAGGATGGGGCCCAGCACCGGAAGGAACGTAAGCTTCTCCGCCTCGGCTTGTCCTAATTTGGTGCCCAACCTAAGGTCGGGCTGTACTATTGCATGACAGGGGGAAGGCTACGGGAAAAGGTGACCAAAAAGTCGAAAGCTTGAGGGAGAGATGCATGGGTAACGGAAGAAATTTGAGTAGAAATTTGGAACTTTAGGACTCTAAAGATACTATGATAATCCCAGCGTGAAAATTTCATGAAGATCCAAACGTTCCTAGACTCTCCCCGCCCCGTTCCAGAAACAAGATGGTGCCGCCCGGAAGTCCGGGCGGAGACTGCGGCTGCGCTGCTCGAGAAAGGGCAGGCGTCGCAGGGCCGGCCACTTCCGCACTTCCGCTTTCCGGCCCAGCCAGCGCCCGCGATGGTGAGAGATCCGGGCCCCCAGCCAGGGACCCCCTCAATTATGTCTTGAATGCTGAGGGCTTAAGGGAGATGCTACTATGCCGCGGTGACCTGGGGCCGCGGGGTGCCAGAGAATGTGGGGGCACGATGAGGGTTTGAGAAAGGGTGGGGCGTGGGCCACAGTGAGGAAGGGGTGAGCAGGGGAAGTGGCTGGTAAGAAGCAGGCCTTGCAGCTTCCTAGTTGGGCATGCAAGGCAGGTATAGAATATTTCTGAAGCTTGGAGGAAGCCGGAAGTGGATCCCCTTAGGCTTATAGTGCTTGAAGGCCCGTAGTAGGCCCAGTAGCTTGTCTTAAGGCAGCTGAAATATGTAGCTAGGCCACTTGTCCAGAGTAGAGCTTCAGGGAATACACCCCCTCGTCCTCTCCTTCCTTCTTGACTCCACTGTTTTATCGGGTCAGGTGCCCACTTTTCCTTGTCCTCCGGTAGGTACCTCCAGCCTTGCCTACCAGTGAAAGGTCACTCTGTGTTGCCTCCATTCCTGGGCCATGCTGGTCAGAGCTAAACTGTGTTGACTTCATGTAAACTGCGCATCCCTCCCTTCCTGGGACTCTTTCCCTTTCTTTTTTTTTTTAAATATTTTTTTAGTTGTATGCAATATCTTTTATTATTTATTTTTTTTATGTGGTGCTGAGGATCGAACCCGGTGACTTACGCATGCGAGGCAAGCGCTCTACCACTGAGCCACCACCCCAGCCCCTCTTTCCCTTTCTTATATGGATGTTCCAGGGAGTTGTGACTGTGGCTCACCACCTCTCCCTCTTAGCACTTTTCCTGCCTCCAGGCTTTGGTGACCTGTATTCTGGTGACTCCTCAGACTGCATTCCCAGCTGTCATTCAAGGATCACCTAGTTGTTTTGAAATTAGACCACTAGTTCAAAAGCCATCACCCCTTCTAAACTGCTTATTCCTCCTGTGTTGCTTATGCTGACTTTTCTACCTCATTGAGAAATGTGCTGGTGGGTTTTTTGTTTGTTTCTCTTGTTTTTTTGGTATGATTGAGAACACCCCTTTTTACTTACTTATTTTTGCAGTTCAGGGGATGAAACTCAGGGCCTCACTCATGCTAGGCAAGCACTCTACCATTGAGGTATCTCCCCATCCCTTTGTGTATGTGTGAGTGAGAGAGAGAGATAAGAGTATGTCCTGGGGATGGAAACTAGGGTGCTCTACCGCTGAGCTACATTCCTAGCCCTTATTTTATTTTGTTTTGCATCAGGGTCTGGCTCAGTCACCCAGGCCACTTGGGATCTTCCTACCTCAGCCTCTGGAGTAGCAGGGATTACAGGCATGCACCATATCTGGCTTGATTTTTTAAATTTCAAGTTTGAGACATTTCAAACTGTCTCTTTCATTCATAAAAGTACAAGCATCACAGGGTTGGCCCCCTAAATTTTACTTTTAGATTTATTGTCTATAAATGTTGACAGTCATGTAACCATTGCTACAATCAAGGTACAGAATATTTCCGTTACCCCACAACATTTTCTCCAGTCCCTTTGTAATCCATCATGTGCTTTCCCCTCACCCCAAATAACCCCTGATTTTATTTTTTTGCCCTTATGGTTTTGTTTGCCTTTTCTAGATTGTCATATAAATGGAATTCCTTCATGTATAGGCTTTTTATTATTTTTTATTTTTCACATGGTGCTGGGGATCAGACCCAGAGCCTGGCTCATGCTAGGCAAGCACTCTCCCAATGAACTACACCCCCATTCCCTAGTATATAGGCTTTTTAGTATGGCTTCTTGCCCTAACACATTTGAGATCCATTCATGTTGTGTGTATCACAGTAGTTATTCCTTTGTTGCGTAATAGCATATTATTGTATGAGTGGACCATGGTTTTTTGGTTTGTTTTTTCGTTTAATATCATTATCCTCTGCATCTAATGTCAGTCCAATCTCTGTGATTCTCTGTCCTCTTTACTGCCTCATCCAGGTTCTTATAAGCACTTCTTGAATGACCCTCTCTGCTGTATGTCTCACTTCCCTCTCCAGCCCATTCTCTACAGAGCCACTGTGCAGCTGAAGTCATGTAACTTCCTCCTCAGAAAGCCCCAGGTTAAATGAAAAGCTAATTTAGTAGCCTAGCATGTAAGATCCCCATGATGTTAGACCAGCCTGCTGTTACAGCTTTATCTATACAATCTAAAATGCTTCACATGGGGGCTGGGATTGTGGCTCAGTGGTAGAGCACTTGCCTTGCATGCGTGAGGCACTGGGTTCAATCCTCAGCACCACATCAAAATAAATAAAGATACTGTGTCCATCTACAACTGAAAAAATATTTTAAAAAAATGCTGCACATGTACAGAAACCTTATGCTTGTTACTGCTGCTGGAACTCTTAATGCCCTTTTGTGTTATTCTAGCCTTGTCATATCATTTTTTTTCTATAGAAAGTTGGTAAGACACTAAATATTAGGTACTGAGCTTGGTATAAGCTATATAATTGAATGAAGTAGACATGGTTCACAGTCTAGTGAAGGTGAAATCACTTTACAGGAGACATAAAAGGTATGTCATTGTAAATTATAATAAATGCAAAGAAGGGGGAAGTCAAGAAAGATCTATTTGAGGAAGGAAGAGGCCTTCCCTAATAAGCCGAGCTCTGAAGGATTGACTTAAGCAGAGAGAGGAGGAAAGACTGCGGGTAGGTGTTCAACTTGTATAATGCTCTGAGGTGAGAAAGCTTGACTAATGTAACTAACCAGTGTAGCTAGAGGCTGAGCCCTCTACTGGGAATGTCCTTGTTCTTTTTTTTCCTCATTGTAAAATCCTAATCCTGTATCCAGTAAAAACCAGTTTCTTCTTTCAATATAGATTACTTATAATTCTAATTGTTTTGTACTTCGTCCTACATTATAACACATGTCTTCTACCTAGTTGAGTTATTTGAGGGCAGAAATGATCTACACATCTTTGAATTCCCAGATAGCTCACTGGCTGGCAAGTGGTAGACCTCTACGTTTGTTGGATTAATATGCAGGTTAAGGACATTCACTTGTGTACCTCTGGATCAGTTACTTGGCACTTTTTACATATGGGGCTGGATGATTCTCTTTTGTATGTCATAAGATGTTCAGCAGCATGGCTGGCCTCAGTCCATTCAACGCCAGTTGTACCCCCAGACAAATCATGACAATCCAGAATGTCTCAATTCTGAATGTCCCCTGCCTGGCAAAATTGCTTCCTGTCAGAACCACTGCTCTACACTTAGTCTGAAAGGCATCTTGAAAGCCTAATGGCTTCTGTTCCCTGTGATATCTGATAGCTGAGCACCCTCAGTACTGCCTGGCTCCATGGGAGCTGGAGTAGGAGACCAGTGGGTTAGGTGAGACAGATTCTGATTCTCCCCCGCTCTTGTTTTTTTTTTGTTTTTTTCCCCTACAGACTGCCACTCTACGCCCCTACCTGAGTGCCGTGCGGGCAACACTGCAGGCTGCCCTGTGCCTGGAGAACTTCTCTTCCCAGGTCGTGGAACGACACAACAAGCCAGAGGTGGAAGTCAGGTAGGGAGAGAAAAAGTGGTCGGGGGCAAGGTATGACTGCTGTTTAGAGGGTGCCATGAACCTATGTCCTGGAATTGTCAGAATAGCTTCAGTTCACATAATTTGTCTTGCTGCCAAGATGATCAGTGATTCCTGATTTGGAGTGAAGAAAAGAGGGTCAGTGGGTTGGCAGGCCAAAACCCAGGGGGAAGCTCCTTTGGAGCTATTACTGCCTGATACAAAGTATGACTTCTTAGAGCAGGGCTGTTAATGAAGTAACCCCTGTGGGTTATTGAATCCATTGGCAGTTTAAGTAGAGGTTGGAGAATTTAGTTATCTGAGATGCCATCTCTACACTTTTGTTTTTTTGTTACCGCAGATTGAACCCAGGGGCACTCTACCACTGAGCTACATCCCCAGGACCCCTCCCCTGCCTTTTTTTTCTTTTTAAATATTGAGACTGGGTCTTTAAGTTGCTGAGGCTAGCCTCAAACTTGTGATCCTCCTGCCTTTGCTTCCCAGGTTACTGGGATTACAGATGTGCACCACCACACCCAGCTGCTGTTATTTTTCTTAACATAAATGGTTTCCACTAGACACTTAAAAATAATAACAGCTCATAGACTGCCACAGTTAACTACCCTTAGAGATATCAGAGATTTGGAGGTGTTAACTTGAGACCTGAACTGATAGGGAGCCCAATGGTAAAAAAGTGAATCATTCTAGGTTAATAATTAAAGGAGTTTAGGGCTGGAGATGTAGAATAGTGGTACAGCACTTGCCTAGCATGCATGATGTTCTGGGCTCAACCCTCAACTATGTCCAAAAAAAAAAAGAAGAAATTAAAGGAGGCCAAATTGTTCATTCAGTTTTAGCCTCTCCTTATGCCAGAACAGATACTTTCATCATTCATCCTCATTCTGGAACAGATGCTTTCCTCATTCCTTAAGTGGTACATTGGTTTGCCTGTAGTTATTAAAATCATCTATCTTTGGCAAAGCTCTTACCATGGACCAGGCACACTGTTAGACACTTGACCTTTTTTTTTTTTGATACTGGGGATTGAACTCAGGAGCCCTTGACCACTGAGCCACACCCCCAGCCCTATTTTGTGTTTTATGTAGAGACAGGGTCTCACTGAGTTGCTTAGCGCCTTGCCCTTGCTGAGGCTGGCTTTGAACTCGGGATTCTCCTGTCTCAGCCTCCCTACATGCTGGGATTACAGGCTTGCGCCACCGCACCGGCTACTTGACCCTTTTTGATCTCTCCTAGTTTTCACCTGTGAAATAGGAATCAGAGTCATTTTACAGATGAGGAAGTTGAAATTCCAATTCTGTGACATGTCCAAGGAAGATAACAGGAAACTGAATTTCAAAACCTTTTTGTTCTGACTCCAGGGCTTGTGCTCTTTCTGCTGCAGAATATGCTCCCTGGCTTCTGTCTTGGAGCAGCCCTGCTTGTTAATCTTCTATACTTTGGATTCTGTGGTCTCAGATAATGATGATAGGACCTGCGGTGAGGTCACCTTGACTCTTCTCTTTCTAATTATGAGGTCTCTGTGAATTGTGTTTTCAGGAGTAGCAAAGAACTCCTATTACAGCCCGTTACCATCAGCAGAAATGAGAAAGAAAAGGTGCTGATTGAGGGCTCCATCAATTCTGTCCGGGTCAGCATCGCTGTGAAACAGGTGAGTCACCATGAAGGAAGCCCATAGTTAGGAGATAATCTTCCAAGTAAAGGGTCCCTGTCTAAGAGATCAATGTGGCAGATTCAGGGTGTAGGAAATTTAGTTTCTTGCTTGAATGTGCTCAGGAAATGATTTGCCAAAGCAGGTCAGTAGAATAATAAGAGCATTTATATCCGATAGACCTTGCTCTGGATTAGAAGGCAGCCATTCATGGGACCATTTAGGTATCAGGTCATAGAACCATTCTTAAGGAATGAGGAATACATTAACTTCCGAAAAATAAGCAATGCCAGTACCAATTTCATAGCCATGCTGCCTGCCTCTGCCTCTTAGTTTAAGAAACAAAGTATCGATTCTTATATATTTCTTCAAACAACATTTCACCAATATCTGTACTTCCTGCTACTCCCACAGTTTTTGACATATTTATGTACAGCCTGGATGGTTAATTAATGGATTTTGAAATTTTGATTTATTTCCCCTTACTTAAATTGGAAAAGAAACTTTATGCCATAAATGGAAATATAGTTTCACTTTCCACAATCTATTACAACTCTAAAAATAAACACAATAAAAACAATGTTATTCAATTCAAACTAGATACTATTGCCTACAGAAAGCTCCAATGTGAGGTTGGCTGTCTTTGTTCAAAATGGAAGATCACACAAACCTGTGTGTGATCCCAGCCACTAGGGAGGCTGAGTCAGGAGGATCACAAGTTTAAAGCCAGCCTCCACAACTTAGCAAGAATTCATCTCAAAATAAAAAAGAAAACAAAGGGCTGGGAATGTGGCTCAGTGGTTGAGTGCCCTTGGGTTCAATCTCTGAATCTTAGAAGAGAGAGAGAGAGAGAGAAAAGGAAGATCAGCTAGGTGTAGTGGTTGTAACTCTAGTGCTCAGTGACTTAGGAGCTGAGGCAAGAGGATTCCAAGTTCAAGGCTAGCCTCAGCAACATAGGGAGGCTTCAGCAGTTTAATGAAACCCTGTCTCAAAATTAAAAAAAAAATAAAATGGACTAGGGATGTAACTCAGTGGATGTGGCTCCTGGATTTAATCCCTGGTACCAAAAAAAAATGGAAGATCATTGGGTATGGGGAGGCATTAAGGTCATTCTAGCACCCAGCTATAGAATTCTTCTTTAAGAAATATTGAAATAGTTCAAAAGGTAAAAACTCTGGTGATTGTTTGATGTTCAGTGACACTAAAGCAGAGACTACCTAAGGTTGTCTCAGATACCCTGGATGGTATGTGCCACATACTTTGAGAAGTAGTGCACTGTGAAATGATAAAGGGAATTTTTTTTCTTTTAAATAATGGCATAGGCCTATAATCCCAGCTACTCCAGAGGCTGAGGCAGGAGGACTGCAAGTTCAAGGCCAGCCTCGCAATTTAGCAAGACTGTCTCAAAAAAACAAAAAGACCTGGGGATGAGGATGTAGCTTTAGTGGTAGAACATTTTTGGGTTCAATTCCCACTAGTGGAAAAAACAGAATCAAAGAAAATCAATAGAAATCATCTAGGCAGTAGGATTGAGGATCATTTTGCCGGGCGTGGTGGCACACACCTATGATCCCAGAGACTCAGGAGGCTGAGGCAGGAAGATCACAAGATTGAGGCCAACCTGAGCAATTTAGCGAGACCCTAAGTAACCTAGTGAGACCCCATCTCAAAATAAAAAGGGTGGGGGTTGGCTCAATGGTAAAGCGCCCCTGGGTTCAATCTCCAGTCCAAAAAAAGAACAAAGAGAAAGGCACCTTTGAATAGGGGAGTGAACTATGAAAGAACTGATAAGAAGTTTGCCAGAATTACCCTGCTGGCATGGATGGGGATGCGATTACAGTAATGCCTCATTAGGACAGAGGGACCCTTAAGTAGAGCCTCCTTTCAGTAGGCATCCATGTCCCCCCATTCACAGTTCTGTCAGGGATTACCCCAGTACCAAACCCCACTGCTTTTCACAGGCCTGGGGGCAATTGGGTCCAAGTACCAAGGTACTGGTTGTTTTTGGCCTCCCAATGTGAGCTTTAGAGAACCATCTTTCTCCTTTGCTCTCACCAGGCTGATGAGATTGAGAAGATTTTATGCCACAAGTTCATGCGCTTTATGATGATGAGAGCAGAGAACTTCTTTATCCTTCGAAGGAAGCCAGTGGAGGTAAGACCTTATATATCTATGTCTCTGACTCCCAAGATTCTATTACTGAGTGTCCTGGAATTGTCTGTTGAGCTAGGATTGTTCATTCTCAGGTGGTTTATTTATTTATTTATTTTTTGTTACTGGGGATTGAACTCAGGGGCACTCCACCACTGAGCCACATCCCCAGCCCTATTTTATGTTTTATGTAAAGACAGGGTCTCACTGAGTTGCTAAGTGCCTCACTGTTGCTGAGGCTGGCCTTGAACTCCTGATCTCCTCTCTCAGCCTCCCTAAATGCTGGGATTACAGGCATGAGCCACCGCGCCCGGCTCAGGTGGTTTATTTTTGTGGTGCTGGTTCTTGAACCCAGGGCTTTATGCACACAAGGCAAGCACTCTACCACTGGGCAACAGCGTCAGCCTTCATCTCAGCTGGAGTAGTAGCAGAGAAGATTAGAAGCTTAGGGTCTGTCTATCACTTGTTCCTGGAATCTAGACTCTTAACAGCAGATAGAGCGCAATGAATTAGAAATCCTTCCTAAACTCTGCCACTCATTGAATCTTAGTTTTTCAAAGCGACAGTTAACATCAGGTCAATTGTTGTTTGACTTTGTACTTGAATCCTCTACAAAGACCCCCTATCAGGATAACTTAAAATATCCCCAGCAACTTTAGGGCAGAGCATGGGCAGAGCAGGCCATAATTAGACACACCAGATGTGTCGGCCAAGTTCTCCTCATCTTGAGCCGGATTCTCTCTTCTGGTCCTAGAGCTAACCTCGGTGGCCACATGGAATAAATAAAATTGCTCTTCATCACACACCCTCTTGTGATACAAGACATTCTCCCCCCAAGTCCCACCCCTCTCCCATGTTCTCTTTTCTTTGGACTAATGTATTCCTTATTGTTTGAGTGGATTATTTTGAAGCAAGGTTACAAGTCCCTTCATTGTCCCTTAACTTATTTTGAATGCAGGGCTGTTTGTACCACAGGTAGTTTTCCAGAGACATCTGATGTATACAAAATTCTCTTCTGGGTTCCGTTGTTCGGGTCCACAGGACGTGGGCTCCTAACTGACAGGGCCTGTTAGTTTGGGAGAAGATTGCAGCCAGCTGGAAGCATGTGGGTGAGTAGAATAGAAAACATGGCCAGCTAAGTGTCCCCTGGGTGTTAATTCTCTCCTGTTTCTTTCTCTTCCACCTCCCTCCCTTCCCTAGGGCTATGACATCAGTTTTCTGATCACCAACTTCCACACAGAGCAGATGTACAAACACAAGTTGGTGGACTTTGTGATCCACTTCATGGAGGAGATAGACAAGGAGATCAGTGAGATGAAGCTGTCAGTCAACGCCCGTGCGCGTATAGTGGCTGAGGAGTTTCTCAAAAATGTAAGTAGGAGGCCTTCCTGCTTTCCTGCCAGAGGTGGAAGCCATGGGTTGTGTGGAGTTAGCATCTGGTGAAGGCGGTGCCAACAATGTGTTCATGTTTCCTGAGGCCTCTAGGACCTCTAGTGCATGGTAATCCCTCAGTGTCTGGGATGCCTCTTAGACTCCTATGGGGACTTAATCATTAATTTCCACATCTTACAATGTCCACAAAAATTTTAACCTGTTCAGTCCCCAAGTGAGGCCAGTGAAGTGCACATACCAGGTTTTTGGGAACCTTACAGTTAATTGTGGTGTGACTCCACTTCTCAAACAAATATTTTTCTTCAGCATCCATTTCTCAGGCTTCAAGTCCTGATTTCCTCAACCTGTTTCCCATCACTTCAGGGGCTTAAGGCCTCCAGATCCCTCTGAAATTGTTTGTGCCTTTCTAATCAAAAGGACTGCAGTCCCGAAGAGGAGGTAGTGTTTACATTGAGAAACTGATGATATAGTTGTTCTTGTTTAGATATTTGGGACATGCCCTCTTAGGCTTTTTTGTTGTTGTTCTTTCTTTCTTCCAGTCTTTGGTTTGTTGATATGTCCACTCAAAGTTGATTGTAATCCTAGATGGTAGATTTAGTGTTTACTCCTCCCAGTGCATACAGATCACCCAGAAGGAGCTCAGATTTCTAAAAATGGAAATTACACCCACTTGCCCTGGGATTTAATCATACTGAGGGTGGCCAGTGCACAAAGTCACTGTACTGTGTGTACAAGGCAGTGCTGTTGTTCAGCATACCTACCAGTCAGACCACCTGGGTGTCAATCTGACTCCTCTGCCTACTTAGGTATGTCACTGAGCCTCATCTAAGCCTGAGTTTCCTCAGCTGTGAAATGAGGATGCTATTAATGTTTACCTTTCAGAGTGGTTGAACTTTAAATGAGGTCACGTATGTCACATGTAACATCTGATACTTAGTAAACTTTACTGTGTATGGTGGCACCAAAGTTTTATGGCTAGGGTAGGTACTATGAGGCCTCTAGAATCAACTGTGAGAGAAAATAACTCTTTTCCCAATTTAATATATGGCTCACTCATTTAATACTCAATTTATGATGCTTACATTTCTATAGAGTTAATACAGCTTAAAAAGCATGTTCATAATTCCCACTTAATATTCAAAAACAGGAGTCTGATATACTCCCATGCATTTGACGTGAAAAATGTGGCGTGTTCTTTTTCCTATTTAAAAAACACAAAACTCAATCTCTGAGTCAGGCGTTACTGTGCGGTGTTTTTTTGGTTTTGTGGGGGGCGAGGGGTACTGAGGATTGAACCCAGTGGTGCTTTCCCACTCAGTCACATCCCCAGCCCTTTTTATTTTTTTTATTTTGAGACAAGTTCTCACTAAGTTGCTGAGGGCCTTACTAAATTGCTGAGGCTGGCCTCAAACTTGTGATCCTTCTGCCTCAGCCTCCTGAGTTGCTAGAATTACAATAGTGTGTGCCACTGTGCCCAGCAGGTGTTATGTTATAGATGACTAAACTGAGGTCTGGAAGTTAAGTCACTTGCTAAAGATTCCAGAGCCAAGAAGTAGAGGAACTGGGGCTGGGGCTGTAGCTCAGTGGTAGCACGCTTGCCTAGCATGCGTGAAGCACTGGGTTCGATCCTCAGCACCACATATAAATAATAAATGAATAAAATAAAGATCCATCAACAACTTAAAAAAAAAAATTTAAAAAAAAATAAATAAAAAATAAAAAAATAAAAAAAAGAAGTAGAGGAACTAGATGTGGAATTGGGTTTTCTGATGTAAACATCTAAGACAGTACCACAGCACCTGGTGGGGTTACAAATTCAGGTGCATACACAGCTCAGGCAGCAGCACATGTGTATGAGGTGGGCTGGGTGGGGACCTGGTGAGCTTGGGCCTCCTTTGAAGAGGATTGCCACCATGTAGCTCCAGCCCATCATACTTTTCAGAAGAACACCAAATCCTGATTTGTATGTGGCATCTTCCATGTTATCAAGATTGGCAGCTAATTCATAGTCTTCGAAGCACCACATGGGCCAATCTTTGGGCTATACTCAGTCATCAGCCATTGGTTGACAGCCTCTGGTTTAATAAGTATCAAGGATTGTTCTTGGCATCATGTGGGATACTTGAGGCCAGAAAACGTTTCTAAGGCCTGTGCTGGTTGGAGGATCACCCAGAGGTGTATCCCTCTCCCATGTCTTTTTGGTTTTTTTTCTTTTTGTTTTTGGTACTAGGGATTGAACTCACAAGTGCTTTACCACTGAGCTGTAATCCCCAGCCCTTTTTATTTTTTATTTTGAGAAAGAATCTTGTTAAGTTGCTTAGGGCCTCTGCTAAGTTTTTGAGGCTGACTCTGAACTTGTGATCCTCCTTCCTCAGACTCCTGAGTTGCTGGGATACTGGCATGCACCACTGCACCCAGCTCTGAGTCCCCATGTGTAAAGAAGGCAACTTCAGCTCACGTGCAAGACACTGACAGAGCTTTATGATAGTGTTTGTAACGTCAGTCTAGGGGAACTGTGGAGAAGCCCTCAACACTGACTTCTGCCTTATCTAGAGCTAGATTTAGGGCCAGTGTCCCACAAGTCTCTGCTGCAGGCTGTCTGAGTTAAGAGTGTGCCCAAAGGGTGTTCTGGGACCCAACCCTGCCCTTCAGAGCTCTGCCCACAGTGGCAGCTCTCAGATCAGCCCACCATCCTGGAGCAGGCCCACCCAGATACAATATTAACCACCATTCACTGCCTCTTGGTTCTCTTGACAGTTTTAAACCATCTGGCTGGATCTCGTGGCCTTCCCCCTCAGCCTCTCCCTGTGTCTCTGCGAAAGCGTCCTGGAGTCACTCCCCAGAGCGGCAACGGCAACAGCAGCGGCAGAAGCGGGGAGCTGGGTCGGGTGGGCACTAGATGCGGGAGGGGGGTGTGTGCTTGCTAGCTGGGCAAGAAAGCAGCAGTGGACCTGCCCCAAGGCCACACGTGCCTGGTCAGGCTGGCTTCTGATGTTCAGTCCCCTGGGCCGGGACAGATTTTTTTTAACGTCTTGAAACTTAAACTCTGTGCTTGTAGGAGACTGTAACCTTTTTGTCTTTTTTTTTTTTTAAAACAAACAACCTCCACCTCCAGTGGCTGTGACTGGTCCCAGTGATTGTACCTTATTGGTCGCTGTGGGTCTGGGCGGGCCTGGAGCCAGAAGGCGACTACTTTTTCTCCCCTGTGCCACCCCAGGTGGGGAGAGAGGGAGGTTTTAGACTCCAATTTCTCTCCATTGTCCTCTTAATCCCAAGCCTCCTTGGGCCCAGTAGAGGTGGTGGGAACCCTCTGTGAGCTTTCTGAGCTCTGCCTAAAGATGAGCTCCCAGCACTTGATTGGGACAAGGGCTGAATCCATGAGTACCAGCCATGCCTAGGAGCTGGAGCCCAAAAGCCAGGCAACTTCTGGCTGCATGGGGCCGCTTGGTGCCCTTCTAGCTGAGAGGGGCCACTGTCATGCTTTGTCTGTCAGTGCAGTGCCTGTGCTAGAGGTGGAGAGGTAAGTCCTCCTCCTTCAGAGCTCCCGCCGGGCCCTCTCTGCCTGCTCTGGCTCCTCTGCTCCTGTGCTCTCGGTTTCTTTTCTGACTCTAGTGGATCTTCCCTCCCCTGATTAAAGTCTCTTCTTGCCCTTTTGGGGCTGCATGAGGTCTGTACTCTGTGTGTATATGTGAAGGGAAGGGAGGTGGTGCTATTTTTATTTCCTGGGACCAGATGACTGGTGCTTGGGCCTGGAGCTCCCCACCAGACAGTCTTATAGATTGATCCTACCATTATTATGGATCCAAAGGCTCCAACCCAGAGACCTTCATTGCAGTCCAGGTACCATGTGTTTCTGAAAATGTTCTCTCTGCCTATGCAGTGTTGGTGCTTTTTACATGATCTCATGTGGGCTAAAAGATAACCTCAGAGAAACAGTGATTTTATTTTTGGATAAGGAAACAGGTTCAGTGAGATGAAATAGCTTGCTCCAAATCTCCAGACCGTGAGCAAGAGGTTTAAACTTCTGCCTGGGCTAAAATGGTAGTCATTTCTTTTGGTACCAGGGGTTGAATCCAGGGGTGCTTAAGCACTGAGCCACACCTCTAGCCTTTTTTTATTTTTTATTTTGAGACAGGGTCTCTTTAAGTTGCTGAGGATGGCCTCATATTTGTGATCCTTCTGCCTCAGCCTCCTGAGTCTCTGGTATTACAGGCATGCAGGAGCATGCCTCGCTTCACCTTTAGCTATTCAAATTACTACAGATTAGCAAAATTTATAATCTGGTTCCTCAGTTTCACTGAGACATTTCAAGTGTTCGATAGCTATAGTGACTAGTACCTACCATACCAGCACATATATTTCCATTGTCAAAAAAAGTTATATTGAGGGACTGGGATTGTAGCTCAGTGGGAAAAGTGCTTGCCTTACATTCGTGAGGCACTGGGTTTGGTCCTCAGCACCACATAAAAATAAATAAGTAAAATAAAGATACTGTGTCCATCTACAACAACAACAACAACAAAGTTATATTGGATAATTCTAAACCTTTCTTAGTGATACCTTGAAGTAAACAACACTGGTTTATGTTTGAGTTCTGACTCTTGCTGAATTTGGACAAGTTGTTTATATTCTGTGCCTTGGTTTCTTTTCTTTTTTGTAATGGGAACTGAACTCAGAGGTGCTTTACCACTGAGCTACATTTCCAGCCATTTGTTTTTGGGACAGGATCTCACTAAGTTGCCCAGGCTGGTCTAGACCTTTCGATCCTCCTGCCTCAGCCTCCCAGGTAGCTGGGATTACAGGCGTGTGCCACCGTGCCCAGGTCATTTTCTTGATCTCTAACATGGAGACAATGAAGGTGAACTAGCACAATCCCTGCCACACAGGCACTGAATGAACCACTAGTTGTTTGTTCAGTTTCTGGGTTGTCTGATAATTCCAACATGCTAGACTTGGGGATATCCTTGCTTTGAGAAGACTTGGGGGTCCAATATAAGAACTAGGTATATAAATAAATGTACTGAAGTGTTTCATATTGTGTTGTTGGAAGTCTGGGGACCGGGAGGGTGTAAAGCTTCTGGACTGGTTGGCCTTTGAGCTGAGCTTCACAGAGATTTTCTTACAGGTGGCCAAAGGGGTCTCTTGAAAGGAGAATAAGGAAATATTAAAGGAGGGGCTGGTGGGGGGAGCAACTTGAATAGCTATAATCCCCTTTATGACATTACCTCTGTGACCTCCTACCTTGCTGAATTAGCTAAGCCCTCCTCGGGCACATAGCTATATTGTAGCCTTGCAGTGAACATTAAAGGTGCTCACAGCAAAATGAATGACCATGAGGGTATGGCAGTTCTTACAGGATGGCATTGCCCAGGTGAGCCAGCAAGAACCCTGATTTGTTGCAGAGTTCTCTCCCAGGATCCAAGTACCTTAAAACCAGATTTGCAGGCTCATGAGAACAGACTGGGTGGTTGTCAATCAGCTGGTCCTCTCTCTGGGTCAGGCCTTTAGGGATACCCCATTACCAGCTAAAGGGGTTTGGGAAATGTAATCTTTGGGGTCAGTTGGACAGGTAGTTAGGGGACCTACTTTCACTGTCAGGCCAGGATTCTTTCCTGGAGTGCACTTGCATGGGCACTGCTTATGTTAGCCTGTCAGACTACTGGTTTGGTATTTCTGTGATCAACAGGTCAAACCCTATTGAGTGGTAATCACAGGGAGATTTGTGTAAGTGTGAGTCAGGCCTGACTGGGTTCCAGTGCTGCCTGTGCTTTGTGATTTGTGGCAGTTTAACATCTTGGAGCCATACCGCCCCTGTTACTTTTGAGTATAATACTTTGCCACTTTCTCTAAAATAGTCACTTACAGTCTTGGCCTGTTAAGTTTATTTCACATTTGACTTGAATATGATGATCGGTTTTTGTTTCTGAGTTACCAGGAGAGGGGATGTGAGCTCTGCACCTCATCATTGTTGCCCCCAAATATATAGCCTGGATTTTAATTTCCATATCTGTTCCCCCAAAACTTACTAGCTCCATCTGCTAGGCCCTCACTGAACTGGCCTCACCAGGCTCCAACCACTCTGGCTGCCCTGTATTTCCCCAGAAAGGGTCTTGCCCTTCTCAGCGTTGTTGCTGAGACTGTTTCCTTTGCATGGAATGCTAAAATATTACCTCTTCAGAGAGGACATCTTTCCCTTAATGTGTACCCCTTTTCCTGTTTCAGCTCATTGTTTATTCACTGCCCTCATACCTGTAGCTATTTTATTACTTGTGTTTTTCCCCCACACTGGGCTATAAGCTTCATGACATCCAGGTTCACTTGTCAGTCCCCAGCCCAGTGCTTAGCACGTTGTCCTCTATAAATACAGTGGGGGCCGTTCCACGTAGGAACAGCTGGATCAGGAACCAGCTCAACATTCTCTTCTACCCTCAAGTGCCCTGCTTACTAAAGGAATGGGGTAAAATGAGGCCCAGAGCCGTGCTCTCAGTGAAAAACCTTTGCTCCACGGACCCAGGCGGCCCCGGAACCCTGGGATCTGATTGTGCCTAGGGAATGGTTTCTATGGTGACAGCAAACAGAGGGCGGGGCCTGGGCGCTGCTCCTAGAGGCCGCTGCGCGCGGAGAGAGGCGGGCTCGGGCGCTGGAAGGGCAAGCGCGGGGAGGGGCGCATGCAGGGCCCTGGCGTGGCGCTTCTCCTGAGCACCAGGGAACTGGGGCCCGTGAGCCAGGGCTCGGCCACCTGGTACAGTCAGGATCCAGGCCCCGCATGCAGTTGGCGGCGGAAGCCGCAGCCACCCGAGCCACGCACCAGTTCCCCCGCCCCTTGGCCCTGGGTTCCCTACCCGCAATACCGGCCGCCTGGGAGGCTGCCATGGCCCGGGCCCGCCTCCGCCCAGCCCGAGGGGGCTTGCGCTGGCGGCCAGCGCCTGGCCAGCAGTCTTGGCTTCGCGCCCTGCCCAGGCCGCGCCTCCGAGACTCCTGCCCACTGCACCCAGGCCCAAGGTGCTGCGGATCCCCACCTACTCAGCCCTCGGCCTGCCCAGGTCCTGGATGATCCCCCGCCGCAGGACGGTGAGGCCCAGAGTGTTGCCTGCCCTGGCAGGTGGACGCTGCGAGGAGAAGCGTGGGGAGGGGGGGAGGAAGGGGTTGGAAGAAAAGTGGCCATGGGTGGGCATCCCGATGAAGGGTGGAGGGAGGGAAGAGGCGTGCGCATTTGCATCCAGAGCTACAAAGACCCTGGCTAAGCCCCAGCCCCAGCGTACGGGGCCCCTACTCCACTTCTCTCTGCAGGATCCCTTGTCCTCTGGCGAGGATTCTCCAAGGCACCTCACCACATGGGCCGGCTCAGAAACGCCAAAATCCACGTGGAGAGAGCTGTCAAGGTCAGAATGGGTTGGCGGGGAGCGGTTTAGAAAGGATCCTGGCATGGCTTATCCTGCCTCTGTGTAATATTTTGTCATGTCCTTCAAAAACAAAACCAAAAATAACTCCCTAATTCTACACTCATCTTCCAGGACTCCCCCATTTTCACTTCCCCTTCAGGGCCGAACTTCTTGGCAGAATTTTCTGGGCATCATTCTACTTCTTTACCTGGCTCACTCCTCAGCTCCCTTCCCTCTGATTTTCTGCCTTTCTCCTCCCATTCCCTTTAATGAACCACATTCATCAAGGCCTTTCATGACCTCCAAGGAGCCAAATCAGCAGCCCCCTCTTCAGTCCTGCCGTCTTGCCTGTGGGTGTACACGGTCACCCCCTACGACCATCCTCCTTAGCTATCTGACTGCATACTCCTCCTCTTCCTTTCTTCCTTGCTGCTGCTTTTCGGTTGCTTTGGGAGGTTTTTCAGATATTAGTGGCTCCCTAGATCACTGCCCATGCCTGTTGCATACATTGCTTCTCTCCTTGGGTTGTGAGTCCAATCAATGTGCTGCACTCTCTGCCTACCCTCTCCAGCCCCCTATTTGACATCTCCATCCAGAGTTTACAGACATTTCAATCTCATGCTCTGATACCCTACCCAAAGCTGTCATTCGTCCTAGTTTGGACTTTCTCATCTCATTTGCTCAAGCCCCAAATCCAATATTTCTGTTCTTTCACTACCACATCTAATCCCATCAGCAAAATCATTCATCATCTCTGACTCCAAAATGAATCCCAAACCCTGCACTTTTGCCCCATCTTCACTGTAAGCACAACAGCTTTCTGAGCGGTCTGCTTCCATGCTTGTCCCCATCTTTTTTCCATATAGAAGCAAGCCAAACTTAAAAAGCTTCCAACTGAGCACTCTTCTCACTTAACCTTTATTGTTTCATGCTACTCTATAAAATTCACATCCAAGGCCCAAGCCTGCAGGGCCGCCTGCAGTCTGTCTATACCACCTACCTCTTCATGGGCTCTCCTCTTCATTTTCCAAACTACATTCACCCTTAGCCTCCTTTCATTTCCTTTTGGTTTCCATTCTGCCTTTGGGCCTTTGCACATGCTTTTCCCTCTGCCTACATTGCCATTTGCTCAGCTCTACATTCATGGCTCCTTTTTTTTCTTTTCTTTTCTTTTTTTTGGTACCGGGAATTGAACTCAGGGGTACTCAACCACTGAGCCACATCCCCAGCCCTATTTTGTGTTTTATGTAGAGACAGGGTCTCACTGAATTGCTGAGCGCCTCGCCGTTGCTGTGGCTGGCTTTGAACTCGCAATTCTCCTGTCTCAGCCTCCCAAAGTATCATGGCTCCTTTTCTTTTCTTTTTTTTTTTAATATTTTTTTAGTTGTTGATGGATCTTTATTTTATTCATTTATTATTTATATGTGGTGCTGAGGCTCGAACCCAGTGCCTTCTGCATGCTAGGCAAGTGCTCCACCACTGAGCTACAGCCCCAGCCACATGGCTCCTTTTCTACCTTCTCTATTTCTAAGTAGTTTTTCTGGGTCTCATTAAGTATGTAGAGTTTAGAATTAGACTGCCTGAATTTAAATCCATGCTCTTGGGGCTGGGAGTCTAGCTCTGTGATAGAACTGTGCTTAGCATGGGTGAAGCTTTCGGGTTCAATTCCCAGCATGAAAAGAAATTTCTCACTTAACCATGGCATGGTCAAGCTTCTTAATCTCTTCATGGCTTTATTTCATAACCATTGAGATGGTGATATGAGTATCTAATAAAAATGCACGTTGGGCTGAGGTCGTGGCTCAGTGGTAGAGCGCTTGCCTGGCATGTGTGAGGCACTGGGTTCGATTCTCAGCACCACATATAAGGCAATAAATAAAATAAAAAAAGATCCATCAACAACTAATAAAAATATTTTTTAAAAAATGCACGTCATTGTAAGTAATACATGAAGCATTTATCACATACTAGATGCTCAGTAAATATCAGCTATTATTGCCAACATTGTTACTATGCATATTTGTGTATTTTGGTACTGGGGGATTGAACTCAGGGGCACTTTACCATTAAACTGTATCTCCAGCTCTTTTATTTTTTATTTTGGGGCAGGTCTTGCTAAATTGCTTAGGGCCTTGATAAATTGCAGAGACTGGCCTTGAACTTGGAATCCTTCTGCCCCAAACTTCAAAGTCACTGGATGTACAAGCATTTACCACCACACCCAGACACTGTGCATATTTATTTCCCTCCATATTTATTAGCTATTTCTCCCAGTGGAATCTAAAAATTCCCTAAGAGGCCAGCCTGGAGGCAGAGACTGTAACTGGGTCACCACTATATCCCCTATGTGTGGCACCTAGACAATGCTTATTGAACAAGTCTCTATCTCTCACCTTACAGCAAAAGAAGATCTTTATGATCCAAGGCCGCTACCCAGTGATCCGATGTCTCTTACGCCGGAGAGGCTGGGTAGAGAAGAAGATGATCCACCATGCGGGCACCGCCTTGCTGCCACCCCAGAAGGATCTAGATAGCTCAGTGATGGGTGATAGTGACACCACTGAGGAAGGTGAACAGTTCCCTCCCTTTCCACAAGACCCCTCCCAAGTCGTCTTCTTTCTTCTTTCTTTCATTCTTACCATCCCAGGGTTGAGGATTTATACCTATGGGACAGGGACGTGGCTCTCATCAGGTTTGGGCTCTGCATACACTGAGGATGAAGAAGAAGAAGAGCAGTATCGACAACCACAGCTGTTTGACTTAAATGGCCTTCTGGAATTCGATGACCTAGATGGGACGCATGCTTTGATGGTGAGAGCCCTGGGGGCAGCTGAAGCACCGGGTTGGCAGGAGGGTATCTATTCAGAGGAGAAGTCTGGTGTCTAGCGGGATGACCTCAGATAAGTCCTTTTCTTCTCTGGGTCTCAGCTTCCCCATCTGTATAAAGATGATTTTTTCTCTAAAGGTTGGATAGGCCCCTAGAGCAGTGTAGGACTGAGTGGGGCTCAGACAAGGCTGTCACATCCTCTGTGCATGCTAGCTATCCCTTCCAGGTAAAAATCTCTGTTCATCTGCTTCCTCTGCCCTTAGCAATTGAGGGCTGGTAGGAAGGGCTTAAATAAATCCAAGAGAGGCTGTGGTATGATGGTGTGGAGGACATGTGTGTGGAGGTTGCGGATACTTGGGTTCATTAGATTGGCACCAACTCTTACTAAGTTGAACTATATGAAATAGCCATTTCTGCATGTCAAAGATAGGTCGAAAATTGGCAGTTTCATGTGGTTCAGCTTTGTGAACCCTGGGGCAAGTCATTCACCTCCCATGTACCTCAGTTTCTTCATCTGTGAAATGTTAGCTCCTACCCGATAGCGTTTGGGTGAGGAGTCAATGGATTACATAGAAAGTGCTTCAAACTGTGTGTAGCATATGGTGTTATTGGTTATTGATAATCCTACCTCCCAGACTTTTAGGAAAGATGGAGAGGTGGGGCCACAAAAAAGCCTCTGTTACATGCTATGTGCACACCACTTTCGAGGCTATGTCCTGCTTTTAGGCAAGTGACTGATTGGCCATGGGCCAGAGAAAGGTCTAGCATTCTGTTGTGCAGCTTAAGAACGCTCAGCCAAAACAAGGCTGAAAAGCTGGCCTGTTCTCCACTGGCTAAGCATGTGCCCTGAGAGAGGAGATGTCCTTCATATCTTACACAATAAAATGTTGTGAGGCCTACAGGACAGTTTGAAAGCATCCTGTCCTTCTGCTCAGGAGGGTCAGGGAGAAGCTGCCCACATTGGCCTCCCTGTCTGTCTCCTCCCCAGTCCCGCATGGTTCGGAATGAGACACCTTACCTTATCTGGACCACCCGGCGAGATGTGCTGGACTGTCGCTTCCTCTCCAAGGATCAGATGATAAACCACTATGCCCGAGCTGGCTCCTTTACGACAAAGGTAGGCTCCTCAGGGCAGAAGGCAGAGCAGCTTCCAACGCCAACCCTTGGACTAGTAGCTCCAACCTTTTCTCTCTTTGTCAGTAAAAGAGAGTTCTCAGGAAAGCAGAAGATAAATAATTCAGTGAGATCTGGAGTCAGAAGGACTTTGGTTCTAATTCAACCCTTGTGGGATATCTGGTAGTGTAGACATCTTGACTAAACTGGGCTCCAGTTGGGTATGGTGGTGCACACCCATAATCCCAGTGGTTCGGGAGGCTGAAGCAGAAGGATCACAAGTTCAAAGCCAACCTCAGCAACTTAGTGAGGCCCTAAGCAACTTAGCAAGACTGTGTCTCAAAATAAATAAAAAGGGCGGGGGATGTGGCTTAGTGCTTAAGTGCCCCTGGGTTCAATCCCTGGTACCAAAAATAAATAAACAAATAAATAAATAACTGGGCTCCAGGATTCAGATAGATCTGATACAAACACCAAATCTAGACTGTGAGCAAGGAGCCTTTAACTCTTAAGCAGAGCACATCTGACTGATGGCTTCCTTCTGTCTTATCTGATAGCAAGTGGCTTTACCTCTCTAAGTCTCAGTGTTCTCATCTTTAAATGATAGTACCAGTAAGGCCTGTTGTCTAGGGCTGTGACAAGGATGACGAACTTTATAAAATGGTCTGTCATTTTACCATTGGCACAGACTGGGAGGAATTCCTAGACAAGGCAGATGTGAAGGGTGAATGGGATTTGTGGCAAAGGGGACCACCAGGCAGACGTGGAGATAGATGTAAGCAAGTTAGGCCTAGCAAGTGGAGTAGAGGCTCTGAGAAGATTCGGGCAAGGTCTTCCTGACTGGATGTGTGCTGCCTGTAGGAAAGTCTCTTAGAGCTTCCTGGGCAAGTCCTACCCTGCCCCCTCAGCAGCTAACTCCATAGGTGGGTCTGTGTCTCAATCTCCGGAACTTGCCCTGGTTTGATGAGGCTGATGCTGACTCTTTCTTCCCACGTTGCTACCGCCTGGGAGCTGAAGATGACAAAAAAGCCTTCATAGGTAAGGAGAGAGACCCCCAGCCCCATGCCTGGACCCCTCAGGCTGAAAGACCAGGAGTAAATCTCTGGCTCATACTGGGAGCAGCAGGCCTCTCCTCATGCCCTCATCTACCCCAGCAGAGTTCCTTCCCTGTCCCCAGTCCTACTATGTCTTCCCTTAATGAGCCTCCTAGTTTGGCCAGCCCTGACCTCCAGAATAACTTAGGTAGCTTGTTTGTATTTTAGGGCAGGTTCTAAAAGTTAGTGGGTTGGTTGTGTTTGGAATCCAGAATGGATTCCAGGCCTATGTCAAGTTCCATTGGCTGCACTGGATTCCATAAAAGACTGTAGTTTGTGGGTTTCTAAGGCAGAATAGCTTCCAGCTCTACAGTGTGTTCTAAATAGAATTTGGATCTAGGTTAGATGCTAGGTCTTAAGTTATGTTACAAATCTGAACTAGGTTTTGGGTCAAGGTTTGGTTCTTAGGTTAGAATAAGTATCAAAAGTATATGAGGAGGGCTGGGATTGTGGCTCAGTGGTAGAGCACTTGCCTAGCACTTCCTAGCATCACATACAAAAATAAATAAAAGTCATTGTGTCCATCTACAACTAAAAATATTTTTTAAAAATATATGAGGGGCTGGGATTGTAGCTCAGTGGTAGAGCGCTTGCCTCACATGCGTGAGGCACTGGGTTCGATCCTCAGCACCACATAAAAATAAATAAAGATATTATGTCCATCTACTACTAAAAAAATAAAAAATTAAAAATATAGGGACTGGGGTTATGGCGCAGTGGCGGCGTGCTCGCCTAGCACACAGGAGGCGCTGGGTTCGATCCTCAGCACCACATAAAAATAAAATAAAAGCTATTGTGTCCACCTACAACTAAAAAATAAATATTAAAAAAAAAATATATATATATATATATATATATATATGAGAATCTAGGCACAGTGGCACATGCCTTGCAATCCCAGTGGTTTGGGAGGCTGAGGCAGGAGGATTACAAGTTCAAAGCTGGCCTCAGTAACTTAGGGAGGCCCTAAACAACTTAGTAAGACCCTGTCTCAAAATAAAACATTAAAAGGGATGGGGATGTGGCTCAGTGGTTAAGCACCCTTGGGTTTAATATCTGTTACCAAAAGGGGCAGGAGGAGTAGGTGAGGAACTGAAGAAAGAAATAAGACAACAAGTCCAGGCCAGATTCTGAAGACAGAATACAAAGCAGGTCTAGTTACATTGTCACATTCTGGGTCTAAGAATACAACTGAAATAGGAGCTAGGTTCTCACCCAAGTTCTAGAGTCAGAAAAGGTAGAGTCAGGTTCCGCATCCAAAATGGGGCAAGTCACAATCAGGTTCCAGAACCAGAACAGGCCTCGAGCCTAGGGGCTGAGCAGGGTATCCCCTGCCCTGGGAGCAGAGGACTTCTGGCTGACAGCTGCCCGCAACGTTCTCAAGCTGGTGGTGAAGTCGGAATGGAAACCATACTCTACTAAAGCAGAAAAGGAAGAGGCCTCAGGTAAGGACTGTGGTCACCTCCACTCCCTCACCCACCATGCTCCCACATCCATACCCATATGACCGTCCAACACCCTTCTCACCAGTTTGTCCCTCCATCTACCCACTCATCTGTTCATTCATGTGTTCACCCATCCACTTATCCTCGCATCCACTTACTAATCTACCCACTCACCCATCCATCCACCCCCACCTACCCACCCACTGTTGATCCCCTCATTCGCCACCTGCCATCAGCACCCTCCCTATCCATCTATCCACTCCCCACTTTCCTTCCTGTCCACGGATCCATCTATCCCTGTTTTTGCATCTTCCTAGCTACTGTTTATCTATCCTCCAGTCTACTCACTATCCCAACTTCCCACACACCTGTCTTCTGGTACATTTGTTTGGTGATCAGCCTGTGTATGAGCCTGGCATGTGAAGGAGCACCCTAGAGAGGGCAAACTAAGAAGACATGGTCCATCCCTCCCTGGGGGAGATCAGGTCTGAGAGGAGAAGGAAGAAGTGCAACCCAGAAGTTTTCAAGAGTCCTGAGCACCCTACATGACCAAAAACAAGGACTATCTGGGAGAGGAGGGCACAGACGAACCCTTACTGCATGCTGGCCCAGCCTATTACTTGCACCTTCCCTTTATGGATTTAGCTCCTACCTCCGAGCCCCTAATCATTTAATGCAGGAGCTCATTAGCCAGGGATTCAGGAAAGTAAAGGGTAACTATATAGGAAGGAGAAAAAAGTCCCTGGCTCTTCCCTATTCTGTTTCCTACATAAGTGTGCCAGGTACAGGAAGACTGTTAAGCCAGGCGTGGTGGCTCAAGCTTGTAATCCCAGCACTTAGGGAGGCTGAGACAGGAGAATCGCAAGTTCAAAGCCAGCCTCAGCAACGGCGAGGTGCTAAGCAACTCAGTGAGACCCTGTCTCTACATAAAACACAAAATAGGGCTGGGGATGTGGCTCAGTGGTCGAGTGCCCCTGAGTTCAATCTCCAGTACCAAAAAAAAAAAAAAAAAGACTGTTATGTGCTAGGATCAAGAACACAGGTCCCCTACTGGCAGGAACCCTACACTTAAACTTCCCTGGCAATGGGCTCAGGTGTGGGTCAGGCCGCAGGGGACTGAGGGCCCAGTTATATTTCGGGATGTCAGGAGTGAGTCCAGGCTGTGGGTGCGCATCAAGTCCTCTGAGATGTCAGTTGCTGGTGATTCATTCTCAGGTGTGTGGCAGGGCCTCACATTGCACATGTAAGGTTAGTGTTTCTGTGGGTTGATGGTTGTTGATTTATGCCAAGATTCTGAGAGTGAGTGGATTTTAGGACTTAAGAAGCCATGTTAGGGGCTGGGAATGTGGCTCAGTGGTAGAGTGTTTGCCTGGCATGCATTCAGTTCCTAGTACTGCAAAAAATAATAAAATAAATAAAGAAGCCATGTCAGGTTTTACTTCATTTATATCTAGGTTCAAAGGCCAAGGCTTCCAGGTTCAGGGTCTCAGATGTGTCAGAGTCCCAGGGAGAGAGAGGCTGTAGCTATGTGCTGGGGGGCTATAGGTGCTATAGGACCTGGGGGACATTTAGGGTAGAGCCTCAAGTGACAGGAGCTAGGATGGTGGGAGGCAGGGATGAAGTGCTAGAGTTGCAGGTAAATTCAGAGCAAAGCCTCAGGTAAGCGACAAGTCCTTGGTCATCTGGGTATCTGAGTTCATCTTTCTGGTGAGGCCTGAGGTGAGTGACAAGCCTGGGTTGGTAAGCACTGGAGCATGTGTTATTTTACCTGCCTTGCTGTGTTCTAGTGACAGACAGACTCCTCCCTATCTCTGCAGGAGGGAAGCAGCCCAAGAAACAGGAAAAAAAGCCCATGACGGTATCCCCAGAGTTTGTGGATGAGGCCCTGTGTGCATGTGAGGAACACCTTAGCAACCTGGCCCACATGGACATCGACAAGGACCTGGAGGCTCCACTGTACCTCAGTCCTGCGGGCTGGTCCCTCTTCCTCCAGCGCTACTATCAAGTGGTCCAGTGAGTACCCCTGCAGCCAGGGCCATGGGCTGGAGGCAGGTGATTAAGGACAGACCCTTAAAATTAGCACAGCCCTCACCTCCTCCCCAAGCCTCTCACTTTTGTTAGTATTGGTACTCTCCTGCTCAGGAACCCTCAGGGGTTCCCACTGCCTCCTTGATAGACTCCAAACCACTTTTCCTGGCTCTTAGCATAGTGCAGGCACTAAAATGATGGCCTGCTCTATCAGGTAGACCTGAGTTCAAGTCCTGGCTTCCCAACTTCCAAGTTCTGTGATTTTGGGAACATCACTAATCTATTTGAACTTTTCTGGACTGGTGGTATAGTTAAGAGTGCTTGCCTAGCATGTGCAAGGCCCTGGGATCCATCTCCAGCACCACAAAAAAAGAAAGTTCTAGTTTGGCGGGGCCAGATGATAACCAAGTAAATGAATGGGTCAGGTAGGGTTGAGTGAGGGGAAGAAAAAGGCAAGGGAGCTATGATACAGATGTGCTTGAGTGAATTAGTCTAGAAGGGAATCCACCTATCAAGCAGTGTTAGGTCTAGATAAGGAGGACAGGAATGCCAAAAAGCACCTGCAGATGAACCAGTCACGCATTTGAATCCTGGTTCAGCCACCAAGTGGGTAGCCTTGGGCAAATACCTTAACATTCCAAGTGTCAGTTTACTTTTCTCTAAAATGGGACAGGTAACACCTCCCTGGAAGGGCTGCTAGAGGATTAGAGATAATATATGGAAAGCCCTTGGTGTGGTGTCCCATCATTTGGAGCTAGAATGATTTGGTTTTGCCAAAGGCAGTTTTAATAGGAAGAGAGGGGGCAGAAAATGGAATATTGGAGTGTGGCTGTGAAGTAAATGGAATTTACTCAACCATTCCCTTGCTGTGGTCTGGGCAGAGGGGTTACAGGGGTATGAAGATGGAGGTTCAGGAGAGACCCATGTGGATCTCTAGGAGGAAGGCATGACCAAGGTGGTTGAACCGGGGCCCAGGGAGAAGCGGGGATATGTCTCTCCTTGCCCTGCCCTGCCTAAGTCCCACTGTCTCCCCACAGTGAGGGGGCAGAACTCAAGCACCTGGATGCACAAGTCCAGCGCTGTGAGGATCTCCTGCAGCAGCTGCGGGCTGTGGTACCCCAGATTGACATGGAAGGGGACCGCAACATCTGGATCGTGAAGCCGGGAGCCAAGTCCCGTGGACGAGGTAGGGATCAGCCCTTGCTTCTTGCACCAGTACCCTGTGACCTCTGTCCCTCATTAGAGGCCAGGGAGGTTAGTAGTGCAGAGTTTGCCAAACTGGACTGGAAGCCCAGCTCTGTCACACTGTGTGTTATCTGGAGCAGGTCACATCACCTATCTGAACCTGTTTCCTCCTCTGTGAAGTGAGGGTTAATAAAGCCTCCTATAAGGTGATATTAAATCCAGTAGTGCATCTTAAGTTGTAGGTCAGCACAGTCACCCCCATATGATAATGGCCGTGATGATGGTGGCAGCTCTTCCTCTCCTGCCCTGAAGTTTAGGTCAGTGCTTTAGGTAAGTTTGGTGACACTCACAAGCACTTAGTTGCTTGTTATCTAAGGGCTCTCAGATTTTACCAGCATGTCCCTATGGGGTATAGCATATTATTAAGATCACTCCCTCTAGTTTAAGGTTAGCCTCCCACTATTTATAAGACTTCAGGCAGGTCAATTAACCTTTTCTGTGCCTCATCTTTATCACTGGTAAAATGAAGCAATGCTCCCTGAGAGGATTAAACGTATAATGTATTTAAATCATTCAGAAGCCAAGCATGGGTGGCACATGCCTGTCATCCCAGCAACTGGGGAGGCAAAAATAAAATAAAAAATGAAATGAAAAGCTAGGGGGGCTAGAGTTGTGGCTCAGTGGTAGAGCACTTGTCTGGCATGTGCGAGGCACTGGGTTCAATTCTTTTTTTTTTTTTTTTTTTTTTTTGGTACCAGGGATTGAACTCAGGGGCACTCAACCACTCAGCCACATCCCCAGGCCTATTTTGTGTTTTATGTAGAGACAGGGTCTCATTAAGTTGCTTAGCGCCTCGCTGTTGCTGAGGCTGGCTTTGAACTCACGATTCTCCTGTCTCAGCCTCGCTAAGTGCTGGGATTACAGGCTTGCGCCACCGCGCCCGGCTGGGTTCAATTCTTTTTTTTTTTTTTTTAAGATTTTATTTTAGTTGTAGATGAACACAATGTCTTTATTTTATTGCTTTGTATGTGGTGCTGAGGATCGAACCCAGGGCCTCACGCATGCGAGGCAAGCACTCTACCGCTGAGCTACAATCCCAGCCCCCTGGGTTCAATTCTTAGTAAAGGTCCATCAACATCTAAAAAAACATATTAAAAAAAAAAGCTAGGGATGTGGCTTGGTAGTTAAATGTCCCTGGGTTCAATCCCTGGGACAAAAAAAAAAAGCACTATGCATAGTAACTGCCATATGATGCGACTATTATTAGCTGTTATTCTGACTCCTCAGCCAAGTGTGACTGGAATTTGAACAGGAAAGCCAGCAGTGCCTTAGACCAGCCTTTAAAAACTGTGAAGGGATGCCCAAGAGCTAGAAAACAGACTTTGGCATCGGCTTGTTTCAAATACTGCCCTTGGGTAGGTTTATTTATGTCAGGGTGAAGCCATTGTAGCTCCAAACATTGGAATACTCCTCTTGAGGATGTCACATTAAAACCAGGAGGGCTGGAGATGTAGCATAATGATAGAACACTTGCCTAGCATACTTGATGCCCTGGCTTCAGTCTCCAGCACCGCCATCCTGTGCAACTTAGCACAAGACCCTGCCTCAAAGTAAAAAGGACTGAGGATAAATCTCAGTGGTAGAACACCCCTGGGTTCAATCCTCAGTACCACAAAACAACAACAAAGAAAGCACTAGATTTTCTTTTTCTACCTTAGAAACACTTGTATTTTTATTTTCAATTATGAAAATGTTTATTGTTAAAAAAGCAAACAAAACAGTATAGAATAGAAGCAAGTTTTTTTTGTAGAAGCAAATGCCCCTTGTTATCTAAGGGCTCTTCACCAAAACATAACCTTTTAATGTGTTTCTTTCTACACTTGTTTCTATGCATTTGGTGTGTATATTATTAATCTTTCTCTCTCTCTTTTTTTTTTTTTAGTAGCAGGGATTGAACCCAGGGGCTCTTCACCCCTATTTATTTTGAGACAGGGTCTCACTAAATTGCTTAGGGCCTTGCTAAGTTGCTGAGGCTGGCTTTGAATTTGTGGTGTCCTGCCTCAGCTTCCCGAGTCACTGGGATTATACTGCACTGGCAGTTGTAATTTTTTTTTTTTTTCTTCTTTTTTTTGGTACTGGAGATTGAACTCAGGGACACTCGACCACTGAGCCACATCCCCAGCCCTATTTTGTGTTTTATGTAGAGACAGGGTCTCACTGAGTTGCTTGGCGCCTCGCCATTGCTGAGGCTGGCTTTGAACTTGCGATTCTCCTGTCTCAGCCTCCCTAAGTGCTGGGATTACAGGCTTGTGCCCCTGCGCCCGGCTTGTAATCTTTTCTTATACAAGGTATTATGTTTTGGGCCGCGTGTGGTGGTGCATGCCTGTATTCCCAGCGGCTTGGGAGGCTGAGGCAGGAGGATTGCAAGTTCACAGCCAGCCTTAGCAACAGCAAGGCACTAAGCAACTCAGTGAGACCCTGTCTCTAAATAAAATGCAAAAAAGGGCTGGAGGGCTGGGGTTGTGGCTGAGTGGTAGAGTGCTCACCTAGCATGTATGAGGCACTGAGTTCAATCCTTAGCACCACATAAAAAAAATAAAATAAAATAAAGATATTCTGTCCACCTACAACTAAAAAATAAATATTTAAATAAAGAAAGAAAGAGGAAGGGAGGGAGGGAGGGAGAAAGGGGCGGGCTGGGGATGTGGCTCAGTGGTTGAGTGCCCCTGAGTTCAATCCCTGATAACCCCTCACAAAAAAATAAATAAAAAGGTGCTGTGTTCTTGGGAATCCTGATGATCAGTCTGGCCCCCCACTTTTTTAAAACATTGTTTTAGTTGTCAATGGACCTTTTCTTAAAAATTTATTTAAGAATCTAATCCAGTGCCTCACATACGCTAGGCAAGTGCTCCACTACTGAGCTACAATCCCAGCCCCAGTCTGGCCCTTTGAGAAAAGATCCAGACTGGAAACCAAGCACAAGTTTTTCTGTGCCATTGGCAGGTAATAAGTCTACTTTGGGAGTTAAGGAATGAGATTATTATTATTTTTTTAATATTTATTTTTTAGTTATAGGTGACAGAATATCTTTATTTTTATGTGGTGCTGAGGATCGAACCCAGTGCCTCACACGTGCTAGGCGAGCACGCTACCACTGCGCCATAATCCCAGCCCCAGGAATGAGATTATTTTTGAATTTATGTGTCTGGTGATATGGTTCTGATATTTACTACCATTAAAACTATGCTTTAGCCGGGCACGGTGGCTCAAGCCTGTAATCCCAGCACTTAGGGAGGCTGAGACAGGAGAATCGCGAGTTCAAAGCCAGCCTCAGCAACGGCGAGGTGCTAAGCAACTCAGTGAGACCCTGTCTCTACATAAAACACAAAATAGGGCTGGAGATGTGGCTCAGTGGTCGAGTGCCCCTGAGTTCAATCCCCAGTACCAAAAAAAAAAAAAAAAAAA
>PVHX01015574.1:0-46198 GCA_004024805.1 Geosciurus inauris
TCTTGATTAGATCCTGACTGGTATAGGAATGTTGAAACAAAAATTAATATAACACATAGCTAATATTCATAATGTTCACCACTATATGTTAGAAATTAAAAATTAATCTACAGTATCACTGTAAGAATTAATAGTTTAATTTAGAAAGTTTGGCAAATAAAAATTCAAAATAAAAAATAAATAATTGAAGGGATACAATAAAAAAATTGGGATAAATCTCAAAAGATGTGCTCATTCTTGCTGCACAGGGAAAATTTCAAGGGAAACTTCATAATATTTAAAGGAAAAGTATACAACATTCATGAATTGTAGTCGTAAATATTGTCATATCAGTTCTTCCTACGTTTTTCCCTCTTCTCTGAGTCTGTGTTTGAGTGTTAGGATTTCACCAGGTTTAAAGCATATGGGTTGTGCATGATTGATAGATTTTAGGTCCAGTTCTTGATTGTGCATTCACATAACTTATATGAAACAGACTGTTGCCCAAATCCACATACTCCTTTTGTGTCTGGAAGATTTCTGTTCTTAGTGTGCAATCCACTAAGCAGGCATTTTTCCTCTGCCACTTTGCTAATTCCTTATGGCACTAACCTGCAGAATCATGTTAAAGGTACCCTTTTCTCTAGACCCAGAGATACCTTACTTTTTGCCTCTCAGTCCTCTAACTTAGAGGATTCTCTTTTCACCATAGGAGTAATATTGCTCCATCAGGGCAATCCCTGTAGTCTGGATGCACTCTTCTGACATGTTTTCCACATACTCTAGTGGGCACTACTAGTCACACATCTTATTAAATAAAAAAGAGAAACTCTCCATAGGACAAGGAATTTAAGAACCTGCTCGCTGTTAGCATGTCATCAAGAAAATTTTTAAAATGCCAGATGAAGAAAAACAGAGATGCGATAATTGGAACTATTACATTGACAAATATTTATACACAAATTGAGGATTTTGCAAATGTCTTTAAACCTTGGGAACTGAGACTCTTGTTTTAGTTATATCTGGCAAATCTCATTCATACAGACAAGACCACTCGAATACTCAGCAACACAGCCCACAATTTCATTCTAATGTAGGGATTCTTAATTGCATTTCTTTCAAAAAAACTTGAAGAATTTTTATAGACTTTGTCAAATATATTCTATTAAATTGTTGTATGTCACCATTTTTCTCATTTTCTCATTCAGAATGTGAGACTTTCTTACTATTTAAGGAAAGCAAAAGGAAACAGAAACAAAATAAAGAAAACAGAAATCAGTTCTAGCCAGCTAGGGGCAGACTATAGATCTTAACATTATACATTGATGTTGTTTTCGCATTTACATCTTAAACCTAAACCTCACAAGGGGTTAAAATAAAAGCTCAGAAAATATACAGATTTTTAAAATAACTTTTAATTAGCTGACCTACACTACCCTAGCTACTCTCTAGAGAATCCAATGTGTTCATTGAGTTCCTGGTAATATTAACATCCACAGACAATAGTTGTGATATACTTAGAAAAATATGATATTTTAAAAATTCCTTTTTTTTACTCTTTGTCTCCTGCAAAGAAAGACTAAAAAATGCCTTCTTGACATCTCTTCATTGACCCAAAGTCTTTTTTGTAGGTACCATCACAACCAAAAACTTGACCAATAAGGAAATACAACTCCCAGGATAAACATGAAATGCAGTACACAGGTCATACATTCTAGGTCATGAAATTAGAAATATTTCACAGGATCCTGCTGAAAGTTGAGTGGAAATCATACTTGAAGTACTCAAATTAGTGTCTGAAAGCATGTTTTATAAATAACAAGAATTGCTGTATTCTTTTGTTATGATGTATTAGAGAGGGGAAGAGTGATAACAGAGATAGAAGGGACTCATACTTGAAAGAGTCTGGATGAGATACAGTAGAGTGATAGTAACATAGTTCATTTCATACTTACAAAGTACTTTTAAAATGGCAAATAAAAATTTTCAACTATATATATGTATATATATATTCTTGTATTATATTTATGTTTAGAAGTATGATTTTGCAGCAGTTGAATTACTATTATTGAAATATACTTAATCAAAACCACCTAATTAAGAATTATTCTCAATAGTAATAATAAAGTTGTAGTAGTAGCAATAGTAGTATAATTTAATTTCTAAATAATAAGGGACTTGACAGTGAGTAGATTTGATCACGTTAAACTGAGTGATATGTGTGCATGTCCCTGCTGTCACTGCTAATATTTCTGTACGGTTCAAATAACATGAAGTCTAAATAATAACATGTCAAAAAACAAACCATTTGTAGATCCTCAGTGAGAATATGAAAGTTTTCAAGTGAACTTAAATGCTAATTTAAATGAAGTCAGATAGGTATTATCAGGTAGGTCTTATAATTATCATATTATTAGATAGGGATTATTATTCATATAGACAATATTACTAACTTTAGGTCAAAATTTCATGGGACTATTATTTTTCATATTAAGTAATTTATGCATTTAAAAATATATTATTCAGTTTTACAAAATGAACTATGTAATTAATATGTCAGAATCTTCATATTAGTAATGGTTCCTGTATTAGGTGTCCCCCAAAAGCTAATGTGAAAACAATGCAAAATAGTTTAGAGGTGAAATGATTGGGTTGTGATAGCTTTAACCTATTCAGTGCATTAATCTACTGATATGGATGGATTAACTGGGTGATAACTATAGGCGGGTAGGTTGTGGCTGGAGGTGTGTCATGGGGGGCTGCTTGGGAGGTATATATTTCAGCCTTGGTGAGTGAAGCTCTCTCTTCCTTATCTCGTCCTGAGCTGTTTTCCTCCTCCACACCCTTCCACCAAGATGTTCTGCCTCACCTCATAGGCCTAAAGCAATGCAATTGGCTGTCTATGGATGAAAGCCTGTGAAGTCATGAGTACTAAATAAACTTTTTTCCTGTAAAATTGTTCTTGTCAAGTCTTTTGTTGTGAAAAGATTCAATAAAACAATATCATATTGAGTAATTAACCATTTCACATTTTTTTCTCAACATGGACATAATTTACTAAATAATTTTCAACCAATATTTGGTGGTTCTTACACTTTCAGCTATAGATGTTGGGGAACAGAAACTAAACATAGGAATAACTAGTGTATCTAAGGCATTTGATACCTTAAAAGTTCTTTCCATATGAATTAGATCATTTGTTACTTTCAGAAACTCTGAATTTTTTTCTTATTCTCATTTTACACATGACCAAAAAAAGAAACAGATTGCTTAAGTCTGCCCAGTTAGTAAGTGAAAAAGCAGAAGTTCCAAACCTGGGAATAGAAATTCAGATTTCATTTTCTGGATGAACTACTATAGTATTCTAAAAAGTCTATCTATAAAGTGGGCATGGTGGTGCATACTTGTAATCACAGCAGCTTTGAAGGCTGAGGCAGGAGGATCGTGAGTTCAAAGCCAGCCTCAGCAATTTAGTGAGGCCCTAAACAACTCTGTGAGACCTGTCTCTAAATAAAATATAAAACAAGGGCTGGGGATGCAGTTTAGTGATTAAGTAGCCCTGAGTTGTCTCTAGTACAAAAGTAAAAAAAAAGTCTAATTAAAACAAAATAACATTTTTAAATTATACCATCATAATGACAGCAAGCACACATGATAAAGGCAGTGTCAACTGGCTAGTTTCTCACTTTGACTTTTGAACTTATTTTTCATTATTTGCCATACTTATTGGAAAGAAAAAAGAGTAGAGGGAGGTGGCAGAGATATATTCATTCTTAGATAAAATACTTCTTTCTAAAGACTCTGAAACTAATAGAAAACTGTAACATATCCCCAAAGTCCATAGTATTTAATTGTAAGTCTAATAATAAGTCTTTCTCTCTCTTTCCTTTTTTTTTTTTTTAATACTGGCCTAGTATTTCTGAAATTGGGGCATAGTGTAAAGTACTAGTTTTTCCAATATCTTTATTTTAACCTAATTTCATTAAAAATTACAAGTACTTCCAAAATACTTAGCTATTATTTGCCTAAATAAAAATATTTATAGACACAACCCTAAGGGCAGTACCAGTTTTTAATTTAATTAGAATGTATGCTTCTAAAGAACTTTTGTTCTTTAACTCATCAAATAGAATCTATCTGTGGAAGCTAGAGCAAAATTAGTGAAAAAAGTGAAGGCATACCCCAGGAAAATAGAAGAGAAATCAATAGGGTAGAGAAATGGAATTGAGAGGGAAGTAAAGAAATGGGAAAAGGGGGGAACTGGGGAATGAATCTGACCAAACTTTCCTATGTACATATATAAATACACCATAGTGAATTGAAATTTTATGTATACCTATAAAGCACCACTTAAAACAATAAAACCAGTAAATAAAAGGAAGACCAGTAGAATAAAGACCAGTAGAATAAAGGAGGAAGAAGAGGAGAAAAAGAGAGGGAATGAGGAAGTACTGGGGATTGAAATGGAGAAATGTAGCATATGTGATTATGTCAAATGCAATCCCACTATCGTGTATCACTATAATGTATATAAAAAAAACAAACCCAGAAAAACTTCTCTGGTCATATTGGTCATATTATGTGTCCTAAACTTTGGAAGTAAGAAGTAAAAGGAATGATTCCGGGTTTCAGTGATTTCACTATGTGATTGAAAATTTAGAATACTTTATATACATTTATCAAAATCACAACACACTTTATAATTAATATCTGACATATTTTATGAAAGACTTAGTGCTATGTGATTAAGAGATAAAGGAGCCAGAGTAAACTCATGTGATAGGGGAGAGCAAGGAACATTGACTGCCACTTCTTTGTAACAAGAGTGGATTTACACAGGAATAAACGTGAATTCAAATCTTGATTGTAACTATCTTGGTGTCTTGGTAAGATTAAACCTAGATCATATCTAGGTAACTATATATGTAAAATGTATTTATACTTCCCAATACTTATTAAATTCCATTGGCAATCTTGAATTTTATAGTAACATTTGAAGATAATTTATATTGTGAATATTATTGATATAAAATCAATAAAATATTCAATATTATTTGAAAGTTTTATTGAATAATAATTATTGGCAAATAATAATTACCAACTGTGCATAAAAGATAAATTATCTATAGGCATGTAATTAATAACTATATTATAAATTTTCAAAATAAAAAGCAAATTTATTTTCAAAATGCCTTATTTGAATGTGCAAGGATACTTCATTTAATACATATTAAGAAATTTATCTGTAATGTAATATAGGGCTTTTAAATCATTCCAGGTTTGTGATTAATGGACCAAGAATTGAAAAATCCAAATTTTACAGAAGATCTAATTTAGTAATGATAACTAAATTACTTGGCCTTCCTGAATATTTTCCTATAAAATAATATTATTGGCATACATTTGAGTGCCAAAACTCCTCTGCTATTGTGAAAATTGTGGCGATGTCATTTGTGAATCTCTCAACTTTGTAGCATACATGAAATATGCACTGAGCTAGTTTATTTATGCACTGAGCTTCCTTATTCTCCTTGCAGATTTTTTCTTAATCATAATAACTGATCTATTTTTAACATTTAATGTGTGTCAGGCTATTTGAAAATTTTGTGTTTCATTTTCAGCAATACCATTAGTCATCCATTATTATTCTAATTTTTCATAATATTATTTGCATTCTACACAGAAGGAAAAGGCTACTCAAAGCAATAAGGTAATTTCACAAGATTGTACATAGTTTGTGTCAGAGACAGGATTTCATCCTTGCCCATTCAAATATAAAACGTCAACAAAGAATTATTATGCTACAGTGCCTCCTAGAATTTTATACCTGTATCATATATACTTTTATCATGATTTTTATTATTTATTTATTTAAATAGAGTCTCACTTGTTGCCCAATCTGAGTTTGACCAAATGAATTCAAGGGACAGCCCTGACTCAATCTACTGAGTAGCTGGGCCTAAAGGCATGTACTACCACATTCAGCTCATTTTTATCAAATTAAGTTTAAGTTCACTTTTTTGCAATTTTTGAATTTGGTAACATTAGTTGGAAGCATGTGAAAAAATTTTTGAGGAATTCTGATCATTTTATGTAGCCTTTTTTTTTTTCAAATTAAAAGGTAGGCAAGTTGTTTCAATATCTGAAAATCTAATAACAAGATGAATAATGCTCACCAAGCATTTCTGGACCACTCTAGCCTAAAGGTAACTCATGCTTATGTCCCTGAGCATATGCTTTCTAGTTCAATATACACAGTCTTGTACCTCATAGATTGGTATTTCTTGCTATCTGTTTCTTGCTTTGGTGAAATAAAACAATCATATATACAATCTAATTTTTCATCTAATTCAAATACACTTAAAAATGAATAAATGTAAATATAAGCTTATATTACTCATATGTCTTCATTTATAACTATATTCATATAAATATAAATTCCTAGGATATTCTTTTACATAAAATTTCTGGATTTATACACATATAAGCAAATATATATGAAAGTAAACATACTTGGCTTTATTTCTTCTATTACTGCATCTCATTCAACCTTGCCTATTTTCTTCTAATGGCATTACAACCCATGACCTATATTAGCAGTTTAAATCTTCCTTCTGCCCCCTTTTCTTCATGCGATTATTTGGGTATTTTGTACCCAAATATTTGGGCATATTTCTAATGCCCATAAACATATTCACACACACACATGCTAATATAGAACGCTATTGGTCATGATTTGCCTTCCCAAAGTGAAATAGCATTATATACAAATTGTTTTTATTTTATCTAACTTCATTCTTGATGGAAATTCCTTAACATTAACTGGTGCATTTTTTACTATTTTGTGATAGTTGTGCAAAATTACACTCGGTGTTTCTCAGAGAAACAGAGCTGTGATGAAAATGTTACACTTATATTCTCAGTTATTTGTATTTTTAAATAATCTTTGTGAATGCTTCCCAGGAATAAGACTGCTTGGATAAGAGTTGGAATGTGTATCTAATTTTTAAGTGATGTCGACAGATTGCTTTCTGGAAATGTCACAACCTATACACAAGCAATACATAAGTGACTTTGCTTTCCTTTTATTCTTCAATGGGAATAAGAAAATTTCACTCTTTAAAAATCTTTCCAGTTCAAGAATCTTTCCAGAATCTTCCAGGATTTGTATCATTTTTGCATCAATCCCATTTTGACTTACATGAACCTTTTCAACCTTCAGACTTGAATCTTTCTTCAGCTATAAGAAATTTCTTTTTTTAATTGATTCTTTTTAGTCATACATGACAGTAGAATCCATTTTGATATAATTATAACAACATGGAATGTGTATTATTCTAATCAGGAGCCCATTCTTATGGTTCCACATGATGGTGGGATTCACTGTGCTGTATTCAAATACGTAAGTAGGAAAATTATGTCAGATTCATTTCACTGCCTTTCCTTTTCTTTATTCCCCTCCCTTCTCTTCAATGCCCTGTGCCTAATCTACTGAACTTCTCTTCTTCCTCTCCTCACCTTATTGTGGGTTAGCTTCCACATACCAGCAAAAACATTTGACCTTTGTGTATTTGGGATTGGCTTATTTTACTTAGCATGATAATCTCCAGATCCATCCATTTAATGGCAAATTCCATAATTTCATTCTTCTTTGTGGCTGAGTAGTATTCCATTGGGTGCACATACCACATTTTCTATAATCATTGTGTTTAAGGGTACCTAGTATGGCTCCATAGCTTATCTACACTTAACTGTGTCTCTCTCTTTCTTTTGTTTCCTTGACTCCTAATACATTTGTTTTCATATATTTAAGTCTTTGCATTTATCACTTTTATAAGCTTCATATTTTTAACTTTTATTTATTTTTCTGTGACTTTATATAGCCTTATTACTTGATTTTCCAGTCCACCACTTAATGCCTTGCTAGTAACTATATTATTTTCAAATGGGGGAAATTTTTGTTTGATTGTTTGTTTTACAATTTGAAGAAACTTTTTCAACGAGCTGTGCTTAAATTTTGGGATTGCCAAGCTTCTTTTTTTAATATAGAGGCAATAAATACATAACAAACTTCTAGTTGATTCTGTTCATCTTTTATTAACATGCTAGATTTGGTAACATCCTTAGAGAAGTGTTGAATGAATTAAGTTGCCACCACTGGAATTCTAGGATTATGGCTTTAATTTATTGTACTATAACAGACTTGTGAGAAAATTTTTTTAAATTATAAGCATTGTGGCATGACACAGTTAATGAATTGTTCCTATCTCAACTACTATAAAACACATGTAATAGGTAGTATGATATGCATTACAATTGAAATTTTTCTTCCCTAAGTAAAAATAGAATATTTTAACATAGTAAACTAAATTTTTGATCATTGAGTCTGGGTAAGAATTAAGTGATTAGGATACTCTCCCCAATTCCTACAGAGTCAGAATTAAAACTTGATTTAAATAAAAAAAAATCATACACAGTTCAGTTCAAGTAATGCAGACGTACAACATGGTTGAAAAAATTCATTAACGTAAATAGGCACAAGCACAGGCCTCAATAAGGTATGCATTTTGAGGTTCCTAAGTTTGAACACTGACTTTGTGACTCTTTGCTTTGGCAAGTGAAGGCAGCACTCAAAAGACTAGTATAGTGTATGTAAAATGAGAGTAAAAAAATTTGCTTAATAGAAGGCACTGTGTATCATACATTGCAAAATAAGAGCAATTTCTGGTTCACACTAATACTTTAATAAATAGTAGCTAATTCATTCCTGAATCATAATAAACAGTGAAACTTGAAAATTGTTCTCAACCAAAAGAATGATTTTTATATAATTGTGATTATTAAAAAATCATAAAACATTTTCTGATTTAATGCAGAACCCGTTAGCAGCATAAAATAAATAGATCTTATATTATCACTCACTTCTGATAGCATGGGCAAGGAAATAATGTACAAACAAGTATACTTAGGACTCTCTCACATACACTTATTCTCATGAAACTGAAATATAATGGAAGTTTGGAGCAGAAGATTATAAATGGACTGAACTGTTGCTACAATTTTTGGCTAATTATAATAACTGAAGATGTATTAAAGACAAATAGCTCAATGATCAAATCCGTCCTTGCTTTCCATAACATCCTTAGCATATTGTACATGGAATAGAAAAGCACTAGGTAGATCCCTGTTGTAGTATAAGAGAAATAAGAGAAATAATATTGTCAATAGTAAGTTTTTAAAAGAAAACTCTTACAAATATTGTTTCACCTCCATGTACTATGTGCACAAATTAGATTTTTATGTCTGTACTGTGGAGTTTTTGCAATTAAATTATTATGAAACTTTTGTTTTATGTGTTTATAAAGATATTGAAAAAGTGCTTTTTCTACATTATCTCCTTATTATGCTTGTTTTATGCAATATGTTACACTCCTGAATAAAGCTTAATAATTTACAGATTGTTTAGTACACCATCTGGGCTCCAAAAATGATAACATTTTTGCCTGAGTTTTAATTGGAAATAATACAAACTTTTAAAATCTATCTAGAGAATACAACTTGTAATAAAAAAGTAAATAACTGTATATAAAATGTTGTGCAATAAAATGGAGAATTACCTCTAACCTTCTCCAATTATTGCTATCCCCTTTTCTTCTTCTCTCCTAAAATAGAAGCAACCTTTAAACCTTGACATTTAAGTACCAATGATGATTATTCTGGTATTAACAAATCATTCTATTGTTTTTATAAAACACACAATGATAAGTATTTTTTTGAAAATGACTATTTTATCAATTTATCATAGAATCAGTTTCACATAAAATATTACTTCATTAAACTTCTAAAGTTATTGAAAATATTTTATAGAAATTAAAAATGCTTTATTTCTCATGTTGAATACAATCTCTTTAAAGGAAAAACACATGTATTATTTTATGAAAATACATCCCCCTAACAGTGGGAGGAGGATAAAGACATTAAGAATAATGGAGAAAGCATAAAAGTAATCTAAGGAAGTTTTCAATTAATAAACTGAAATATCTTAATCAAGGGTGCAAAGTGAAACAGATGATACTAGATATTTAAAATATGTATGAAATGATAATAAAAATCTTTATCTAAAAGAGATACTTAAAAGTCAAGAAAAATACCATGATCAAATAATAAATGCAAGTTAATATGTATTTTCTTATTTGGTAAACACCGTCTCTGGAAAATGGTTAATGATTCATTGTATGATAGAGCCAGAAATTGAAGAATAGTCCTTAGAATTGTCTATCTCTTCTATAGATATATAAATATTTAATAAAACATTTTCACTTCTCTGCAATTTTATAGCCTTTTGATATTCAATTTGTAAAATATAAATGGTAGACTACATTAGTATGTTTTATTAAGCAAAATTTTAAAATGTAAAGAATGAAAATGGTGTTGGATTCCAAAATATTAACCTAAAGAAATTGTTTATTAAAATATTGCCTAAAAATTTCTTTCTCAATTCTTTCAAAGGGAATGATCATGAAAGGTTTCCACTTTAAAATGATTTAAACTAAGTAGAAGATATTGAATTTGTGATAAGGCCACAAAACTAAATTAATGAGACAAAGATAAAGAAGACATAGAATTTCTTCTAAGAGAAAAGTTTGTAACATTCTAAGGGAGACATTACATTAAAAACTCAGACAAAATCTTAAGGAATGAAAATTACTACAAGATTTATATATATAGCATATATATATGATTTATATATAGATAAAGGAATCAGAGCAGTTTGATAATTTTAGAGTAAGTAAAGTTGAGCTTGATTATAAAGATTTATTTGAAAAGTGAAACACCTATAAAAAATTTCAAAAGAGCAATTAAAAGTAATTGTATCTTAACACTATACAGTACCATTTTATTAAAATTTAATTTAATGAAGTTAAAATAAAAGTAGTCTATGAGTCTAGTAGTATAGTGGTGTGTTTTATTTATAAAATTTTCAAGATTCTAGAATGCATCAGAAAATAAAATGTTATGAAAAAATAGTTTCATATTTTTCATATATAGGAAAACTTGATTTTTGTATCTTGATCTTTTATCCTGCTATTTTGCTTAACTGGTTTTTCAGTTCCGGAAATTTTCTGGAGGTTGTTTTTGTTTCTATTTAATTGTTTATTTATTTTGTTCGCAGGAGGTGATCTTCTACATACAGGATCATATTGTCAGCAGAGATAGTTTTACTTATTTTCCTATTACTTCTTTTTAATTTCCTTCTCGTGCACGATTGCTCAGGCTACAGTTTCAAGAGTTATATTGAACATGAGTGGTGAGAATAGATAGCCTTGACTTTTTTCTGATTTTAGAGGAAACATTTCCAGTTTATCTACAATCAATATGATGTTGCCTTTGGGTTTGTCATATATAGCCTTTATAATGTTCAAGTAAGTTCGTTCTACCCATAGTTCCTCTAATAATTTTAACCTGAATGAATGGGAGCTGAATTTTGTCAAATGCTTTTTCTGCAGCTATTGATATAATCATGTGATTCTTATCCTTAATCATATTTATGTAGTCAATTACATTTATTGGTTTGCATCTGTGGATGTAATTTTGCATGTCAGATGAAATCCATTTGATTATGCTGTACAATCTTTGCAATGTGTTTTTAAATGCAGATTGCTAATATTTTGTTAAGAATTTTTGTGTCTATGCTCATCAAGGACATGGTCTGAAATTTTATTTCCTTGATGTGTTTTTGTCTGGTTTTATCATTGAGATAATAATGATTTCATAGAATGAATTTTTGAGTGTTCTCTCCCTTTCTATTTCATGGAGTAATTGGAGGAAAATTGATATTAGTTCTTCTTTGAAGGTCTAGTACAGCTTGACTTAAAATTCATCTGTCCAGGCTTTTCTTTGTTGGAAGTCTTTTGATTGCTGCTTCAATTTCACTATTGATAATGGTCTGCTTAGGTTTCTACATCCTCTTCATTCAATTTGAGTGTTTTGTATGTGTCTAAAATTTTTCCAGTTATCTTTTAGATTTTCCAGTTTATTGACATATAAATTTTCAAAATAGTTCCTAATGGGTCCTAGTTCTCAGAAAGGTGTGTGGCGATATCTCCTATCACATTTTAAATTTTGTTGATTTTGGATCTTCTCTCTTTTTCTTTGGTTTGGTTTGGTTAAGGGTTTATCAGTCTTGTTATTCTTTTCAAAGAACCAACTCTTGCTGCATTAATCTTGTGTGATTTTTTTATTCCCAAGTTCACTAATTTTGGCTTAGGTAGTTATTTCTTCTACTAATTTTGGAATTATTATGTTCCTGCTTGTCTAGCACTTTGAGGTATAATATTAGATTATTTATTTGTGTTCTTTGTGTTTCTTCTTTTCTCACTTATGTAAACACTCAATGCTACAAATTTTCCTCTTAGAATGGCCATTATACAATCTTCAAAATCTTAGATTTTGTTAAGGTGTATCTCTGTTCTCATGTTTTTCTAAGAAATTTTTTAATCTCTCCAATGACTTTTTCTATGACCCATTCCTCATTCAAAACTGTATTTCTTAATCTTCATATCTTAAAATGGGTTCTATTTGTTATATCATTTTTGATTTCTAATTTCATTCCATTATGATCTAGGAATTTTCTCTCTAGTTTTTGCATTTGTTAAGACCGTATTTGTGTCTTAAAATATGGTCTATTTTAGAGAATTCTCCAAATATATCTGAAGAGAAAGTGAATTCTATTGTTAATGAATGAAATACTCTCTATTCATGTCATGTATATTTATTTTTTAGTTCTGGAGATTCTCCTTATCTTATATCTGGATGGCCTATGCACTACTGACACAGATGTGTTAAAATAACCCAGTGTTATTATATTGGAGTCTATTTGAATCTTTATATTTGGTAGGGTTTGTTTTATGTACCTATGTTCACTGATATTTGAGGCATACATATTTACAAGCACTATGTTTTGTTATTGGATTATTCTCTTAACCAATATGAAATGACCTTCTTTGTTCCTTCTAATTAATTTTGGTTTAAGGACTACTTTGTCAGAAAAGAGTAGCTACTTATGTTTGCTTTCAGTTTTCATTTGCATGGCACATTATTTTCAATCCTTTCTTCTTCAACTTGTGGATGTCTTTGCTCTAAAGTGAGTATATTATAAGTAATATTTTGTTGGGTCTTGTTTTTAATTCACTTTGCTAATCTATATCTTTTGTTAGAAGAGTTAATCAGTAGAAGAATGACTAAAGAAAATGTGAGATTTTATATATGATATTATATATATATCACATGCAATGAAGTTTATCTCAGCCATAAAGAATGAAATTTTGTCATTTACTAGTAAATTCATAGAACTAGAGGACATAATTCTAAGTGAAATAAATCAGACTGAGAAAGTTAAGGGTGGATTATCTTCTGTCAAAAGTGGAAGCTAGAGAGAGAGAGAAAAAAAAAGCAATTTTAAAAAAGGAGAATATCAGGAAAATAGAAAAGAGAATAGAGGAATAGAAGAAGGGATTGAAGGGAATGAAGAAATTGTGGAATTAAATTGACCAAGTTATGTCATCTATGTGCATGAATTTATCACAAAGAATTCTACTTGTGTGTATTTTGAAAATATCTGAAAGTATCAGATATTTTCTATATCTGATTTTTGAAAAACTAAATTAATAGAAGGAAGACCAATATTATTGGTAAGGGAGGAGAGAGGAAGAAGGGGAGGGTAAAGTATACTTTTGGGGATTGAAATTGGGAAAATTATGCTGCATTCATTCATGAAGATGTCAGAATGAACCCATATTTATGTAAAACTGTAATGCACTAATGGAAACATAAAAATGCATTAACACTATTTTAAATTCAGAAACATCAATATTTACTTGTTTTTTTGTGACATTGAAAAATTTGTAACTATCCATTATTAGTAATAGAAAATTTTGGTTGAGATTTCAAATACTTGTATTTCAAAGAAATTTTTTTCATCAACTTTGCATATATCTTATAATTCTATAAATGTAAATGGATTAAACACTTTAAAATGACCAATATTTTTCTTATACATCTAGGAAAAATATCCAATATTATTGCAATAATATAAACATAATTCTTTTTTATACATATTATTCAGATTTTATCCAAAATAAAATTTCATTTATTCTAAATGGGTCTACAGTGAAATTAAGAAGGTCAATTACCTATATATATAAGGAATCGAAATGTAGACACTGTGGATCTATTCTCAGCCATTTATTTTCCAGTCTTATACAGGATTTCTAAAGCTTTCAATTCATTCAGATTCACATGAAAACTTAAACCTATACATTCCATAAAACGTAATTCATGATACATATGAAGTTGTTACATAACTAGCATATCCCTATATATCATTCAGAGTCTTATTATTAGAAAAATTTAAAGGACCATAGTATAACACTTGACTTCCAAAATGGTCCATGGAATAAAACTTGTGAATAAGACACTGAGCTGTATTACATTTTGATGAGTGTGTGACTCTATATATCAAATTCAGAAAAAAGTTGAAACTAAGTAAAAAACAAACAAACAAAAAAACCCCAAAATGAAAATCAACTGAAAACACTTAACATTTTAATCAGTAATAGCAAAGCAGGACAGCAAAACCATAGAAGGTTTAATAAATCATTGTTATGGACATTGAGAAATCTCAAAATTGTTGTTTAGTTAATTCTCTATGCAATAATCTTTACTGTTTTCAAAAAAACTGACTTTTTAGTACTTACCACGTTAGGTTCTATTTCCAGGTGGTGATGAGATATGGCTCCAACACTTGGACTTCCACAACCAGAATTCTCCAAAAAGATTAATCTTTTTCATAAGAAAAGCACTAAAGCTCTCACCTACTAAAAACTTCGAAGTATACTCAGGAGGAGTATATGGATATTATTGGTAAAAATTTTCTCTTGAAATAAAAATGCTTCTTCCTTTAATCTTCATGTTTTATTGAAGGGGATAAAACATAAACAAGTACACAAACCATGATGAATTTTGACAAAGAAAGCACAACCATGTAACCTGCATTCACCTGCATTCAAACAATGTTTACTTACACTCTTCAAATATTTACACTTTGCTTTGCTTTTCATTTTTTAATGTAATAATATATTTAATTCTTGGATTATTTTATTTTTTTCTCAAGGAAATAGTTATTGATATTTTCATTTCAGGTTTTCTGGAAACAAATTCTCTGTGATTTTGTCTGCATACTCCTTTTTCCTCTTTTATTAACGAAAAGGCTTAGTCTCATTGTTGTGTATTTAATTCAGGGCTGTCATTATATAACTCCTCTATATTCTGGATTTCTTTTCAAAGATAAAAATCTTCTAAAAAGCAGATTAATCTTTTAAAATAAATATTGGGAAATGTTGTGAAGATAAAACAGATTCTCATCTGAAAGCCCTGGAGGGTCCTACAACCACCAAAAGTATAGGAAACTTTACCAGGCCAGCATCCCAGGCTGAGTCAGCTCATCTCTAGTTTTATCAGGGTGAGCAGCCACCATCTCTGGTCAGACCATGAGGGAATTGAACCCTCCCTGGAGAAAGACACTAACATCAGAACACATCAAGTATTAAATAATAATAAAAAAAATCACTCATGCCAAGGAAATAAGGCTGCATGGCCAAAATCTGAGAGAGAGAGAGAGAGAGAGAGAGAGAGAGAGAGAGAATATCACAAAGAATCCAGCAATTGAAGTTACTTGAAGAGACTATAAAATAGAGTGAATATGTATTAGAAAGAATTAAAAGATTAGAAAATATATGACAATAAGGATAAGTTGATGATATAATTGAATCTATTAAAATTCAAACATGAAAATAATATATTTTAAACTGGGTTTGTGTGTTAAGAATGTATTCATTTTAATAGCTTAGAAGAGGCATGATTGGTGACTTTGGGCAGGTTCTCAGGAAATATTAAAACTTCAGCTTAGAAGCAGGGAAAATAGAAGTAACTAAATAAAGTCTTAGGGAAATAAGAGAATAAAAATTCTAATGTATGTGTAATACTAGATAATATGACTGTAGAAAGAAAGAATGAGTCAGAAGAAATATTTGGAAAAATAACTTCTGAAAATTTGCCAAAACTTCCAAGCTGGAGGTTGTATATATGGCCTTGAACTTTTTGGAATGTGCTTTCCAGTCTCACAAGAAGAAATATGTACTAAAGGGAAGATAATAATCTTTCAATATGGTTAGCAATGACTTAATGAAGTCCATAAAGACCACTAAAAATCAGAAATAATGAGGAAACTCTTAAGGGATTCAAAGAAAAATAACACTTTTCCTTTAAAAGAGCAACAGTATAGATTCCCAACTGGTTTTGCCATAATTTCTTATCATATCCATTTTATTTATTAAATTGGAATTTTATGTCACCTATCTTGAAATGTAAAAAAAAAAATCACATTAAACATTGTTGATGATGCATGTCTATTTTTTGTATTAAACTGATTATAAAACAAAGGAAGCTTTATTTTAGTTAAAATGAAGATCTATGTCAAATCTGCTCTTTTCTGTTCCCAATTAACCACTCACATTTGTGCAATTCCTCTTGTTTATCCAGAATGCTCAAAACCTAAAATCTCCTGATTACTGTATTCTATTATTAGAGATGAATTTATAATTGCATCTGTTTCTAGGTAAACATGAGTTTTTAACTAATTAAATGAAGGTAATTTATAACTATTATTGGCAAATTTGTACTTTAGTATGGATCACATTTCATAGGATCATTATTTGTTTAAAAATCTAACCATAACACATGCACACACAGGTGTACATATGTGCATGCTTGCACACACATATAAATGTCAGAATAAGCACTAAAGTAAGAATGAGAACAAGTTCTGTCTCTTGTTCTGCCTCTGATTCTGTGTATGAAATTGGTATAGAAGGGACTGAATGGCTTTGTGGGATTTTTTTCCCTCCAGTGTTATGGTGAAAGAAATTGGTCTTTAATTAGTCCTTTTTTGTGTTTGTTTTTCCAGTCCAGTTGGGCTATTTTTTGCATACTTTATTTACATTCAAAGGCTAAAATATAATTTTAGTTTTTAATGCTAATTTGGATAATATCAGTAAACTATGTATGAATTTTCAAGATAGTTTCAGTTTGCTTTCTCCTGTGTATTGAATTGGGAGAACAAAGAGCAAGACGTTTTATATTTCACTTCTTAAATATGAAGAAGAGAGATTTACAAGAGTATTCTTGATGAAAATTATAGTGGATCTAATTCCATCAGGATTTAAGTCTGACTTTTATCTTAGGTGACAGTAGATGGCCTGATGATCTCACTGCTGATGAAAGATAGGTTAAAGAAGGACCTCAAGGTCCTTTCTCTTAAGTTAATCTATGCACAAAACACTGCTCTCTTTAGAAGAAGAATGAGCAACTATGAACTTTTTGGCATATGCTTTCCAGTCTCACAAGATGATATATCTACTAAAGTGAAGATAATAATGTAAATATGATTTATGCATAAATTATTATGCTTTAACTTTGAAATACAATATATATTTCAAAATTACTTTTTCTATGAAATAGGCATACATTACAATATGCAAATGAGGGTGTCAGCTCAGATCATTTAACACTACTCTGAAGTAATTTTTTTTATACAATCAACAACAGGTATATCTTTCAGAAATTATGATTGCTTGGTATTACTGCTTCATGCTTGCTTCATAGATTCACAGAATTGACAGTTTGTGTGACATTTCAATGGCTTCAGGAAAGATCTCTTGCCCCAAAATAAGCCTTCGTCATCTGCTTGTTGACTATCTTTTACTCTTCAATGAGGAAGAGATGTTCAAGTATATTACTAGGTGAGAATCCTACCTTAAAGTCATTTTGCATAAAATAAGTAATTATCGGTATGAAAGTTGGAGAAGCAATGATTATCATAGAATAATAATAATTTCTTTGCAGCCCCTAGCCATAGATTTAACCTGAGGAACTGTTTGTGAGCTCTCTTGCCATCTCTCCCCTTCTCTCTTCTCTTTTCCCCTCTCTTCTTATTTCCTTTTTGTCTTTGCATTTATTTTACCTCTTATTTTTTTTTGTTTCTGTATAACCACTCAATTCCCTTTTACTTTTTAACATCATAATGATCAATGATATCATCTCTAATGCCCAATTGACAATTCAAGGACTCAAGGAAAAGACACTAGGAATACATGAGTGATTGAGCAAGTTGGATCATTGTAAGAGGAAGACCACACACAACAGTGTGTGGCAGTGAAGGTGCTAGTAAAGCCCTGCAGTAGGACTTGAACTTATGTTAGGTCCTTTTAGAATGAATTTAAGGAAGTGAGGCTTTGCTCTGATTGGATGTTTTTTGAGAAGAATGGGTATTTGGTCTTTAATCCATCTTACATAGGAGGAGGAAAGACTAGTCAGAGGTATAGCTATAATTAGTAATGAAGACACAGTCACTCCTACTAGCCATCATAGAGGTACATTTGGTCTTTTTGTGGTTTAGACACTGCTTAGTTGTCTCTTTAAAAAGGATTACAGAATGGTCTCATTTTGTTTGAATTCATCGTGATTATAAAGTGACATTATCTGACATTGATGTTCTGTGAAATGGCTGTTTAACAGGAGAATTCAATAGTCTAGCTGACTGTACCAGGCTAGTTAACATTCTGGGATTTTTTTTTTAACTTTTATCATGATCAAGGTGTAAATCCTAAACACTCTCTCCTGCCAGACACTGTGTTCTAACAGTTAAAAGCCTGTACCCCTGAAACATTCTGCCTAGTTCAATACTGAATCTGACATTTACTAACCGTACTGAAGAAAATTTATTTAATTTATCTTTGTCCTATTTGACATAAAATTAGACAGAATCTAGCAATAAGTCCCATGCAGAGTTATCAGGTGGGTTAAAGCATACACACGGTAACTCTGTGAAAATATTATCTCATATTATTTCCTCAGTTTTCTTCTTTACACACGCTAGATCTCCCAATGAAATCTTCAAAACATGGTCAAATACTGTTACTCATATTTTTTTACCAGCTGCCTTTACATTGTGTCCTAGATGCTTCACAGCCTTCTAGTCACATTGCAGAGTCCTCTATCGACTAACTTTGGCAGATGGCTCCCGTTTATTTTGTTTGGTTTGTTACCAGAATCACCACTTACCTGAACTCAGTCATGTCCACAACCCATAATAATTGCATGAAGACTGACGAGTATCTACAAATGAAGGCAAATACCACTGACTTCCATCAGTCTCACAGCATTCCCATCTTTCCTTTCTGATCTCTGACTTCTTCCTTTTACAGAGTAGAATGTTAACTCAATTCATGAAGTTTTGAGATTATAAAATTCCATCAGCTCAGGGCTGTCAGAAAAATATGTGTTTGTCTTACATTTATAGCAAGGTAATATTCATTTTTAATCACTTTTGTGTTTTTCTTTGTTTTTTTTTTTTAATGTATAAATACTTTGTGATTTTCCATGGTCATGGTCAACATTTCTTCCCATTTTTGTTAAATTAGACTGACTGATTTGATTATTCAAGCTACTGATTTGGAAAGAAAGCGGAAAATAATGGTGTCAAAAATTGAGCCAGGCGCGGTGGCGTACACCTGTGATCCCAGCACTTGGTGAGGCTGAGACAGGACAATAGTGAGTTCAAAGCCAGCCTTAGCAATGGCAAGGTGTTAAGCAACTCAGTGAGACCCTGTCTCTACATAAAACACAAAATAGGGCTGAGGGTGTAGCTCAGTGGTCAAGTACCCCTGAGTTCAATCCCCGGTACCAAAAAAAAAAATTGAAAATTAGGAAAATACCTCTTGACCTCCCTTCATTACCACAAGAAATTACCCCAAGGAAGTGGTATGTACATTCTAGTTAGTCAATGAATGAATGAATGAATGATTAGATTTGCAGAAATTTTGCAGAAATCCATTTGATGTAGGTGACAGCACTTGTAAAGTGATAGGGTGAATATTATATCAGGAATTTGATTTGTTTCACAGAACACAAAGAAACATTATTTCAGAGCTGCCTTGGAAAATGGGTTCAGAAACCAGTCTTATGGGTGTACAAAGCCACTCCAATTACTTTATCAGAAGTACAACAGCAACAAAATGATGCACATGAATGACTTCCATGTGTTTTACATTATGTATCCCCTAAACAAAATAACAATAACAGTAACAGCAGCTTAACTATTACTAGTAAAGTTTCAACTGTCAGGACACTGCATTAGTTCTATTTTTTTTATAAAAGTCATATAGTCATTAGCTCTCATTTGAAGATAAATTCAATTTCTTTACTCTGAAGCAGTGACAGGATGACTAATGACATTTTCCTGGTTAGGTCATCCTTTCTCACACCTCTGAGCCTTTGCACAGGCTGCTTCTTAGGCTTAAATGCCTTCTCACCATCTGTACCTGGCTAACATCCAATTCACAGTTCATGATTTGCTTAGGCATCCTATATTCCGATAAAGATTTTCTTAGAAAATAATTTTTAAGAGAGAGACCATGAACACATTTGCAGATTTCTGAACCTAATGGTGAAGAAGGAAAAGGAACAAAAGGAATGATTAATATAACTATTCAAAGGTATTATCAAATTTAATAAGATTCTACAATTTTTAATTTTTCAATTTTTCCTTGACTAATCTCTCTATATTGAACTTGAAATATTTTTTAAAGTGTATTTAGTTCATATTTAACTATAGAATTTGAATGCTTTAATTGATGTTGTATATAGATGCTAATGTCCAGATCATAGTATCCTGAATTCAAAGTGTGGAAGATGCATGTTTTAATGCATTCATTGATAATATCTTAGGAATATGAGAGTTGCAGGAAAAACTAAATACACATCAATATACCAATATGTCTATTTAGTCAGATTGTCACATTAAATAATCATTTTTAAATTTGATTTCAAAATTAGGCATCACTCCATAGAACACAGAACTTTGATATTCTATGCTGCCTTACATTTAATACTCCTTAACATCTATTAATACTATTATTTTATTATGTAAAATAATCATAATCATATTATCATTTAAATTAAGAAGTTGTTCAAATTCTCACTATTTATTAAGATTAATTATTTTAAGTTAGTTATAAACAATTTATTATAGACATGGAAAGGTCAAATATATGTATAAACTATAAATATACTATCACTGTAAATCAACCATAATCCATAATCACACACACACACACACACACATACACCCAACAATGATTATATCCTTTTGAGTTAGGTATTGTTAATAAATATCATATCAAAATTTCACAGAAAAATTGTTACCTCCTTCTTGAACATATTTTCAATTCTCACTTTATTATAAATACCATTATAAATCTCAGGATAGCATTTATTAAGAGGAGAAAATTGGGATTATCATAATCTTAGGATTAAAAGGAAATTTTAAAGTCATATAATTCTAGTTCTAACTTGGTTAATCAAGGTCAACTAGTATATCTATTGGTCACTTTCTGTAGGCATGCTCCCTATCATGAATACAAGTGTTAGAAAATTATAGTTTTTAGTAATGGTAATTGCAATGATTAATTTTATAAGTCAACTTGTTTGGTCATGATGCCTAAATATTTGGTCAAATATTACTCTGAATATTTCTATCAAGGTGATTTGGAGACAAATTCAACATTTACACCAATAGACTTTGAGTAAAATGGATTATCCTCCATAATGTGAATGGGCCTCATTCAATTAGTTGAAGGCCTTACTAGAAAAATACTGTTCTTTCCCATCAAGAAGGAATCCTGCCAAAAGACTGCCTCTGGACTCAAACAAAAATTCTTCCCTGAATTTCCAACGTGCTGACCTACTCTAAAGACTTTGGACTGATCGAGCTTCCATAATCACATGAATAAATTGACTAAAATCTCTCTCTCTCCCCCCCCTACACACACACAAACACACACACAAACACACACACACTTATCTTGCTGTTTTTCTTTCTCAGAAGATCCAGATCTAGTCTAATACAATAAGTAAAGGAATATCCAGAGTCTAACTCTAATACCTTAGGAATCAAAGTTGTGTGTATTTATGATTTGATGTGATTAGCCCAGGGACTAGAGCAAAGGAACATAGAATCTTAGACTGAAGCAAGAAGTAAAGATATGGAGGTATATATTTTAAAAATCTGAATACTCACCAAGAACTACAACAATCAAATCATACATAGATGCTATCCCTTGTCAAAAAATTCTTATTAATATTTGTGACATAGTTTAAGCTATAGCCAAGAAAATCAACCAGTATAATTATTTTGCAACCCTATAGAAAATTTTTTATATTTATCTTTTCTTGCAGTGCTAGTGATTGAACCCAGAGCTTCAAGCATATTAGTCAAATACTCTGCATGAGCTATACTCTCAGTCCCCCAAATATTTTCTTCTTGACAAAAAGAAACTAAAATATAAACAGTTAAAATTTTCAAAATATGGTATATTTATCAATTGAGACTTAAGACAATTTTAAATATAGTGAAGAAAATCTATATTTACTCATATAAAATTGAGAAATATATGTGTATTGTTCTTTTGCATTGAATTTATCCATTTTTTGATTATATATAATTCCTAGAAGTATTAAATATAAAATATATTCTCTTTTCATTGCTTTGCTGTTTATACTAAAAACTAAAGGGTGAAACATGTAAAAAAGCACTTCAAAGTTTAGCACTAGCTGAACTTCCTAAAACTAGTAGAGTATAATGTGTAGAAAATATATGACTTAGGAATCAAATTATGACTTAGGAAGCCTAAGGTTAGTAGTCATTTTTCTGCACTATTGACAAGAATATTAAAGAAATTGAAATTTTAAGATGTTGTTTATTTTAAAAATAAGCTTCTTAAATTCAGAAAGCATGTATCAGCAGATTTATATGTACCCATAGACTTAATTATGGTCACTGTCAAGAGTTCTGTAATGGCTTCATGGTAAGTTTATGCATGATTGACAGGAAATTATTTAAATTGTGACATGATGTGCTGCTACCCAGAGTTTTTTTTCAAATGTATTATCTTGGGAAAAAACACATTTGAATTAATATAAAATATTGGAAAATACATCAAGGTGAAACTGGAGACAGAAAGATAAATTTGAATTAAATTGCCTATTGACTCTCTTTCTTAAAGATAGCATAGGCTAAACCACAGGAAAGGGTGTAAAATACTTCTTTCTAGGTCAAACCCCAACTCATTTTAATGCCAGAATTGTAATTTTAAAATAAATAAATAAATTAGAAGATTAGTAAGAGTTACACAGCATCACGCAGCTTTCTATAAACTCCAGGGTGTTCTAGGAAAGTTGTCTGAGAAAAATATAACGGAAGACTTTAAAATATATATATGTAACTGGATTAAATTTTTCCTACATTTATTATAAGGATGTTTATTCAAGTGGAACACAGAAGTCATTGCAAATAATTCTTTCAATTGACAGGTAATTGACTTCAACTGAAGGGAAGAAGATCCACAAAACTCTAGGCACAGGAAGTTTGCATATCTGCAGTCTAACCAGATCACTGGTTTGTAACCTCTGAACTATGACAGTCTTCTACAACTCAACAAAATCTAGTTAAAATTAATGAGGTACCAAAGAACTGCGTGATCAGCAGCTCACCTAACTTAAAGTATAAGAATCAAATCCCAAATAAAGAGCAGATGCTCAAGTGTGCCTAGGGATGAATATATTATAGATTCTGACAAATCATTACACCTTCAATAACTGTAGACATAGATGAAGATAACTGGAGTGTGACATCATTTTTCATTTTAGTTTCACCCTTAGGACACATTTGTTCAGGTAAAAATTTCCAAAATATTCTTATAAGTTTATATCTGTTTCAATTTCAATGTATGTTTTAGTACATATTATGGATTTCATAGTAATACTTGTAATTTATTTTTGTTTTAAATATAAATATTCTACATTATCTACATGATGATTACTGAAACATCTAGTACAAAACCAATAATCTAACGCTATATTATTTTTAAAAATGATATATGTAAGTGCAATGGAATTTCTAATGCTTATTGTAGTGTTGCCTGCCTTTCTATCACAGTACTACATCTAGTATATTTTCACTTTCATGTAAATGTCAGTCATCTATGTTTAAATTAAAATTATTTATTTAGCTTAACTTGGATTCTACATGTGAAATAAATACAAGATTCAAATATGATATTAAAGTCAAAGGAGAGCAATATTTCAAAACAAAGCAGTTTATACTGTACCAATATTCTCTGCCTGCAACATTTTATAAAATGGGTAGAGAACATTAATGGATGACTTATAAATTGTTTCAACAGTCTCCAAAATACTATGGTTACTTTCCAGGTGGTACCTTTTTGCCTTTCATTTCTTTCATTTTTTCAAGGCAGGTGTCAGGTTGTGAACTTCACAAATACTGTGCCTTAGAAAAATGAAAATATCTGAAAAGGGAACTTCCATGTTTTAACTGTGAAATATTACTTTCTTCCAAAGATGGATAAAGAGATAACTGCATTCTCAGAGTATCTAGCTTCCTGTCCTATTTGGATAATTCCTAATAGACAATAAAAATATTTTTTTAAAAAATCAGTATTACATAAGACTTTATTTTTGTACTATCAAATAAACAGTAGTTAATAAATTTAACGTTAAGAAGCAAAGTTTATTTTTAAAAAGTAAGCTTCTTATGCTCTACCAATTTAAGATATTTTTCTATATACCTTATGAAATAAGTACTTTTATTGGTGTTATTTCCAATGAGAAAACAAAGTTAGATATGTTTGCAAGGCTCAGAAGCCCAGTACCAGAAAAGCCACCTAAGATATTTATTCATTTATTATTTTTTCTTTAACCACTACCTTACTACTATCTTGTACCCTTGTTCTAATTCCTATGAACTCCAAATTTATTTAATAGTTTATAAAGATACTATGGAGTCTAACATTTCTAAGAGGGTCTAAATCTGATAATCACAAATGGTTGTATTACTCATATGACTCTAGTTGAATTCTGATTCCACCATTTGTTCTGAAATGGTGGTCAGGTGACTTAACTTGTCTGTCTCACATATTTTACCTATAAAATGTATATAATAGCAATATGTGTTATTATGAGAATTCCTATTGTTAGCATTGTTTTAAAATTATATCACATAAACCATGTAATTTGTAAAATTAATGTTCACATTTCTGTACACATAGATTTGAACAGGGTGGTTTGTACATAGCAACTAGTCAATAAGTGCTCTACATTATTGGCAATATTCTTTCTACTACTGATAAATAGCAAGTAATTTATTGATTTACTGCAGCAGAAAAAGTAATATGACAAATATTTGTTTTGAAAATAAAGAAAAAATAATAATGCAGAGCAAAATGCACTTTCACTCATTTTTGGTGGGAGTACCAAATAGAAGTGCCACTTTTTGGAGACATTTCAGGAAATTTTTGTAAATCTCAGTGTATACCCATACTGATGCACATAGATTTATGCAACTGATTTGAAAACATGTTCACCAAACACCTAACTCAAATGTTGCTAGCAGCTCTGTTCAGAATTGCCAAAATCTGGAAGCCATCAACATATCCTTAGACAAACAAAAGTATTTCCATAGAAAAGAATATAGCTATTGAACAATAAATGGAAATATATTGATTTATTCAAAAGTATGAGTGACTTTAATATCATTTTGTTAAGTGCAAAATCTTCAGATCCCAAAAGGCTACTGATTATACAGTGCCATTTATGTAACATTCTGGAAAGGGCAAAAATTATAAGAGATTAGTCCATGAGAGGGGAGAGAGAGTAGAATGTTGTCTGACAATAGGTGTGAAATACAGAAGAAGTTTTAAAGTGACAGAACAGTTCTGTGTGATATGAGTGCCTGGTATATCCTTCTATGTAGTTGTCAAAATCTGTAAAAGTATAGATCAAAAAGGGTTAATTTTTATGTCATATATGAAATTTTATGAATATTAAATTTTAACAGAGAATGAACCCTGATTTCAGGAGATCTCAGGATGGAATAACAGCTGTGGGAAATGAATACAACTCTGTTAACAACGCATTCTCAACCCCATGGAAGGGAGCAAAGTGACAAAGCTGCCAACCCAAGTAATAAAGGAAAATAGTGAGTAACACCATCGTGTGATTAACAACAAAAACAAATGGTGCATACACACAGTATTCTGCTTAGCAAATTTATTTTTCATAGAAATATAGGTTAGTAATTCTATAACTGCTTTACACATATATAAGTGTTTTTTAAAAAAAAAACAAATAATGAATGGTAGGTAATGAGAGTCAATATTCTTACTATCAAACTGTCTTTAAATTCTTCACTTTCCAGGGAGTAAAGCTTACACGTCTCTCCCATTCAAGTGTAGACTGGGTTTAGTGACTCACTTCCAAAAAACAAAGTGAGAAAAAGGAGAAGATAGTAACTCTCCCATAAGAAAAGTCTAGAAACATATGACTCTAATCAAATGATCACCACTCAAGTCACATACCATACCACTCACGTGACATGATGAGAAGAGCATTTGATCACATTGGTACGGTTTCTCAAAACCTGTAACCCCAGTTTGTCATTTCAGTTGAGAGGCAAGTATTAGATATGCCCAAAGGGGGATATTTTACAACATGTCTGACCAGCACTCTTCAAAACTGTCAAGGTCAAGGAAAATAAATACTATGAAACTATCACTGACCTTGGAAGGCTAAGGAGACAATTCAACCAAGACACATATGTTATCCAGGCTGGAACCTGAAGTAGAAGAGTGAACATTTGAAGGTAAAATGATATGATACATATAAAGTCTGGTGTTTACTTAATATTAGTGTTCCAATGGTAATTTATTGAGTTTGACATATGTATAGATGTAGCTGCATGCTGCAATGCACCATAAGAAGAATGTACCCATTCATTCACATCTGTGCAGACATAAAAAGGCAAATGGTTAGTTCTTCTAGTTATTTTAACGTTGCTGGGAACTAGATGAAGTGTATTTGGAAACTCTCTACTATTTTTTCAACTTTTCTGTAAATCAAAACTTCCTTTAAATGAAACAAAAGTTTATCAAAAAAGAAATAACAGTGATTGTGAAAATTTAACTTTGGAGGATATAGTAAAGAGGTCTTGAAAAATGCTTAAAGATGAAATGAATGTCCGCATGATAAACTTGTGTTCTTACTTTTGTAGTAGGGCAGTGCTATGATGGTCTGTACGATAACATTTTAACTAATATACAAAACACAGTAACTTTGCAGTTATGCCTACTGACTTGCTATGTTGATAACACATAACTTTTTAAAACCTTATCAGGCAGTAATATCTGGACAAAACTTGTCAGTTAAAAATGTCCTGATGAAGTTCTCATTTCTAGATTTTCAAATTATTTTTCTTTTCTCTTTAAAAGAGAATGCATTTTTTTTTATATATTTCATTGATTATTTTATATTCAGCTTTTGGAACATATAATAAAATACTTAGTGACTTTTAAATAAAAACTGGCTGTATCAATTCACAAAAAAAGTTTGCTCTTGTCTCCTTTTACTCTAAAGAAGTATAGAATTTCAAAATATGTGTAATTTCATAAAGAAGTCAAGCATCTGAAGATTTCTTGAATCTCATTTTTTAGAATTTGGCATCATTTTAAAGTCCCATTTTGTGACATATCCTTAAATTTGGTATGTATAAAGAAGTATATCCTTTATGTTCAATGAAAGCACAATTGCTTCTCAAATCACTTTAAGCTCCGGGAGCTTGGAGATTTTTCTTTTGCTCAATCACCAAATCCTTTTCTTCTTTTTAATTTTTTTACACTCCATTAATTCTGGTGGTTTTAAAATATTGTCATCCAATTTAGTCTTATTTTTTATTACATGACATTATTTAAATGAAGAAGTCAGAAAGGATAGTTATATTTCAGACTGAAATAAATATTTTAATTCTTAAAGTATTCATTAACTACTAAATTATTTACTGCTAGCATTTAGACATCACATTCTATAATAAAAAAAACCATGTCAAGTGTTCTTTGTATAACTAATGTTCAGATAGATATACTAGAAAGATTAGTTGCTATGAAAACCCATTAACTTATGCATGTGGATAATTTAAACCTTACCTACAAAGCTTATCTACTATAAAAAGATTTTTTAATGCCCAGTGCAAAATACTGAGGAGTATTCACAAATCGTACATTTGTCCCTAATATCAAGTTATATGTAAATTAAGAGATGATCACATAAGAATAATTCTTTGAGTGAAAGTTACCTTGGCTATAAAGTTATACTTCTCTCAGTTCATATTCTGATTTACCTATTAAGTGAATTTAGATAGAATGTGTAAGTGATAAGATCACTGAGTTGAGATACTAGATAAGAGAGAAAATTTTAACATTGAGTTTGATATCTTTTAGGAAAGAAGTTTATCTCTTATTAGAATCAGCTTCTCTGCTATGTTTGTTAGTTCCGTGTGGAAAGGTCAACAAATGTTTTTAATACTTCAGTAAAAATAAAATAAAATGTTGTACAGATAAAGCTGCGTACTGCAATGCACCATAAGAAGAACGTACCCATTCATTAACATCTTTGCAGACATAAAAATGGTAGGTGGTTAGTTCTAGTATTCCACTTTTTTACATGTCTGATAAAAGTACTGGACATTTAAGGGATGTAAAAGACAGCTTTTGTAGAAATAACATTGGAAACCCACTATATACATAGATAGTAGTCTTTGTTCAAGCAAAGTAGCATAGACTTGGGAGGCTCAAAACCAATAATAATTTAGTTTTCATACTCTAGAAGTTGGAAGTCTTGATGTGGTGCCAGCTTGGCCATTTTCTGGAAAGAGTCCTTTTCTCTGTTGCAGACTGCTGACTTCTAATTATATCTTCACAAGCAGGAAGAGAGTCAGAGAGCTCCCTGGGGTCTCCTTTATAAGGTCATTGATCCCATTCATGAGGACTCCTTGGTTGTAACCTCATCACCACCCAAGGTCCCCAATACAATCACTTAGGGATCCAATTTCAACATTAGAATGGGGGATTACAAACATTCATTCCATAATACTAAGGAAATCTATATAAAAATAAATATTCAAAAAGAAAATTAAACAGATAGCTATCTTTTCATTACCTCATTTACAGAGGACATCAAGAGATTCTCCATTCTACTTGGTAGAATTCTTCTTTTTACCACTATGTTTGTGTCAAGGAACCATTTAGAAATATAGAATGAATGTATAGTAAAGGTTTATTAATGAGAAAAACATCAAGATGGTAACTGGTTGAAAGTGGATTTGAAGAAGAAAGATTTATACGGTCAATTAAAAAGACATGCAGCAATAAACTTGCTAAATCAAACACAAAATTTTAAATGCCCTACAGAATGAAAAAATATGAAAGTTTTGAAGTTATTCTTTACTAAATAGGAACTATTTTTATTCTTATTGGGAAAACAATATACAAATAAACATCGCAGAATCTAGACTTTTATCAATAGCAAATAACAAAAGAAAAAGATAAAAAACAAGACTCTTTTCTATAGATTATTAAGTAGTCACTGAATGCACCTGTGGACAATGTTACATTAAACTATTGAAAAGACATTTAGTTTATCATTTTAACTCATATATATGTTTGGTATATTTCTCAAAAAAGTCATATATATTATCTCTTAAAAACACAATAAAAAGCTTGAATTTCTACCAGACTTTTTTTCCCCTTTTTAATCTTCACTAGACCCATTGAAAATGTAGAAACTGCTTCCACGATTTTCTAAACAGTTATTTTTTTTCTGTGACTTTCAGTCACTTCCTAGACATGGAAGTTAAGACTGCAAGCAATGAAGGGTCATGAGTTCCTAAATCCTCTTAGGCTGTGATGGAGCCAAACTTTGTAGGACAAGCACCAAACTCTCAACTGCATTCCAGCTCCTGTTGTCCAGTTTCAAGCTAATCAAATTTTGTCATTGATGGTCTATCATTAATTCCTCAGTTTTGAGAAAACCTACTACCATTTTTGTGTCTTTAAAGGGGTTTATCTATACTAATTAGTTCATGTCTTAGGGACTGGAAATGTCACTTCACTTTACTTGGTATATCCATATTTACTCTTATGTCCATATTTACTCTTATGAAAATTAAAACAAAGACCATTTCAGAGGCTTTTCTGAGTTGTCCCTTATCTACACTCAGTTCTCCACAGATTTCTGATTAACGTTACAGATTATCTATCTTAAAAATGATTAATTATTAATAAAGGAATATTTTCCATTTGTACTCAAAATGTTTATTATGAAGTACATTTTGTTTAAGATAATACTTTGTCATATAAAAGGTACTTTTGATTTAATGTCGTGATGTTTTAATTTATCTACAAAAAAAATTGACCATAATCTTAATAAATTGTTCTAATATATTCATTGGATATATTTAGAATAGGTCAATGAACTAAAATCTGCAAAAAAAATGTGCTGGTAAACCTGAACTAGTGCTGCTTTTCATAATGCACCAACATAGCCATGAATTTTTAATGAATGTTTGTGAGTCTGTATTTCTAATTATTCATTAAAATTCATTGTGAGATGCTATGAATATGCCATGGCATGAATACAAAATGAAAATCAACTCACATGTTGTTAAATCTTCAGAAACAGTTCTCCAATATGATAATAGATTTCATCATTATAAATACTTTATAAAGTTCCGTATCTTTACTGGTAGTTGTAATTCAAAATTATTATACATATTTGCATATTAATTGACCAAAATGCTAAAATTAATTACTAAAGAAATAAAAGAACAGGTTTTCTGTGTCAGAACTTATTATCTGCTAAAGAAATTCTAAGGTGAATGAAACACAACTATTTGGCCTGTGTAATATATAATTTAAAAAAAGAAGAGGAAATGAAAAAACATTAAAAATCCTGTCTTAGCCTGTTTAGATCTCATGAATCTGTTTTATGAATAATGAGATTTTATGCATGAGCATTTTTTAAAAACTTGCTTGCAACCTAAATCTAGTAAAATATCATCTTTTCTTTGCCATTTATTGCAATTACTATCTTAAATTCTTTCTCTCTCTCTTTCTCTCTCTCTCTCTCTCTGTGCGTGTGTGTGTGTGTGTGTGTGTGTGTGTGTGTGGTAGTGTACTGGAGATAGAACCCATGCTAGGCAAGTACTCTACTACTGAGCTACATCCCTAGCCCCCTATTTTTAATTCCTTAATATTTGTTTTTGTCAAACATATAAGCAAAATGGACAAGTTCATGTTAAAGTATATCTATAGTCATACATTCACTGATTCAGAAAATATACATAGGAAAGTCAGTTTTCTAGGATTGATAATTCAACAAGGCAGATGTGGTACGTCTCTCATAGAGTTTCCATTCTTTTTTTTTTTTAATATTTTTTAGTTGTTGATGAACACAGTGTCTTTATTTTATTGCTTTGTATGTGGTGCTGAGGATCGAACCCAGGGCCTCATGCATGAGAGGCAAGTGCTGTACCGCTGAGCTACAATCCCAGCCCCTAGAGTTTCCATTCTGATAGGGAGAGAAGCAACAGATGCAAACCCATTTATATTAATTCATACATAACATCTCAGCTAATAAAGCCCATGAAAACAAGTGCAGCCTGTTAAAAGGATATACAGATTAGAATAAACTAACATAGGAAGGATTGAATTAGGATATTCACAGAACAACAGCAAGGTAACCAAAGTTCATTAACAGGGTGGGGGGAATTATTTGGGTCCAGATTGAGGGCCAAATGTGAAAGATGTGAAGACTTCAGGCAGAAGTAACATCACCTGAATTATAATTTAGAATGATATTCTAGCTGCTATATAGAGAAAAACCTTTAAACAAAAACAGCAGTAGAAGGAAGAAGTCTAATGAAACAATAATGGCAAAAAGGCCAAATATGCTGAGGGCTTAGACTAGGACATTGGAAATGAAGGTCATGAAAATGGTTATTTTATAGTTATTTTCCTACATCATCTAACTTTTACTTAAATACTTAGATAGAAATATATATATATATATATATATATATATATAAATTTTTATTTTAAAACTTAAACATTTTTAAAAGCATTCTAAATGTTAACCATATCTATAAAAATGACTTCAAATAACATTTGAAGAACATGTTTGCTAATGCTATTTGAGGTCATTTTTAAAAAATATAAACATTTGAAATGAAAAATAATATATTTCAGTATTAATTTTTGAAGTAAAAATAATATATATAAGTATTTTGGTTAATAAATGAATTTGAAGGAGAATAAAACACTACAAATCCTACCATATAGAGATCATATTTACTGGTTAATATTATTGTCATTTTTTCTATAAATATTTTTGTATTTTAATTAAAATTAACTATGCAGTTTTGGAACCTATTTTGAATAACATGTTTTCACTCTTGTAATGCACACATAGTGATGGTTGTTTTTAATAACTTTTCAATGCCATATAAAAATATATAGATACGACACAATTCACAAAATCTAGGTATTCCTTTAACTCAGATTTTTATAAAAGTACTAAAGATATATTCAACTAAGTACATAGCCTACAAAGAGTGCTCTGGGTAGTATACTAAATATTGAAATTTCCTAGATTTCTATTTTAATCCTCTTATTTTCAGCTCTATAGGTGTTCCTAGGAATACTCATTTTGTCAAGAGTGGCAACTGAATTATGGGATTTGAAACTGTCCTGTGACAGAGGTGATACCTCTCTGGGAATACTCTCAGTATGGGGGTGCCTATTGAGATGGCCCAGTTGCATGGTGACACAAAATGAGGTACTGAGCTAGCCACAGAGCCATTCAGTTCTTGATCTAGATCTAGAGGCCAGCTCCCAGGGATAGAGGATTCTGAATATAACAAGATAACTAACATGCCTGCTTAATAGAAACTTTGGACAATGGGCTTCCTGGGTACCACAGGAAGCTCCTAGAATCGCAACAGTAAAACAGCTACAAGAATATTTCTGGCCCTGTAACTTTCTAGTGCACAAAGAACAATGATTCTAGAACTTCCTGATTATGAGACCCTATACAATAAACTTGCTGGGCCAGCTCTTTGTCACTGTTTCTCTATCAGAGATTAGTGTTTCATCTGATCCCAGCTTTCTCTCTATATGTGTGTGTATTTTCCTTAATCCCCCATCAACCCCTTACCGATATCTCCAGTTCTGCAATGCAGGTCACGGCAAGTTTAGTTGCCTAGTTCAACATTATACTATATATACATTGAACTCATATTTCATGATTGCTTACAGTTTTCTGCATATGACATACAGGAACTACAAACACAATATATTGAATACTAAAATTACCTTCATTCTTCTACGCTTCCAAAATTGATCTTTTACTAAATTCTCTACTTCAGTTGATTATACCTATTTATCCAAACGAGAAGAAACCACACTTTCCAGATAACACTTTTTTACTCACTACATTTTAATGAAGTTATTTCCTAGATAGACATGTAAATACCTCTCTAAACTACTGTTATCTAACCATATATTTGACACTTTCTTCACCTTAATTTCTTCTCACTTTCACCTGGACTCTTGAACTAATCATATAAGCTATTTTTCTGCCTCCATTTTACCTTTCCACAAATCCATCTGGTGATTATCTTATTCTGGAAATTTTTTCCTTCCACATTTTCTCATTATCTGTACAATAATTTAAACTTCTTATATGATCTACTTCCAAGCTGGAATCCACTCTTTTAGCTCTTCACAGGACATTATATTCTGCAGTAATGCCAAATGATTTTCCAATCTTCATACATGCCACGTCATTGAATCACATTTTTTCTAGGAAGTTCTTTTCCTTTTCTATTTGACAAACTGTTTTAATCCATTGAAGTTTTCAGTTTCAAAACAAAGACCGGATTTAAGTGGATTCATTTACTGTGTTAGAGGCTTCACTCCCTCTGTGACCAACATCCTTTTTATAATCACTCACAATTAAATCAGCAACTTCTTGCAATACTATATGCAGCTTAAAAACTGCATCCATATACATTGGGTACATATTCCTGACATATGACTCTATGTATTTTGAGAATATATTTAAAGATAAAGAATTATAAAGTGTTTACTTTTGAAATCTGAGTGTCTTACACAGTGTCTGCCATAATTGGATCTCAATATTTTTTGGAATCCCATTTCAACAACAAATGGATAGCTCAATAGATGTATAAATTATAATTACTAAATAATGTAGACAGCTATTTAATAATTATATTGAATATTGAAAATCTGTTACTCTAACTTCTCATTTGATCCTCCTTGAGAACATTTCTTTTTTTTTAATTTGGTTTTGTGTCAGTTGTCTTTCAGGTTTCAGACCAGATTTTTTTCTCATGTCATTTAACCAATAACTTCCTTTAGTAGAATTTAAGTTACATTCCAGTATCTGAAATTGCTTAAGATTCACACATTAAAATGCAGAAACACCGTCAACCACTTATCTCCATTTCTGGAATTTACTGTTTTCTTATTCATTACTACTCATATATTGATAAGATGTACACCATATATCCAGTTCATGCTCTAGAGTATTACCTGTACAATTGTCTTCACTTCTGAGCAATATAGAAAAAGATAGATTTCTGGGCAGAAAGGCATATTTAAAAGATTACTTCTAATACAAAAATATCCTTAGTCATTTTCTCAGCTGAACAATAAAGTGCTCTACTGTATACCCTAAGCTGGATTTCATTATTGCAGCCTGTTGGTCCCTACTAACTAACCAATAACAAATAATCAAATGATCCATATTAGCTAAAGTCCAGATGGGAAAGAAAAAACAATACCAATCCTTCCAACTGGAAATAATATAAGATATTAAATACTAATTGGGAAATAAAAGAGGAAAAAATGGAGGGATAACAGAAATGGCATATTCAGTAAGCAGCTACTGTCCCCAGCATTTTGTAATGGAAGGACAAAGATTGAGATTTGTGAGAGCTTGGAATCTTGGAAGAGGGCCCCCAGATAGGGGCTCAGATTCTTGAAAATGAAATGTTAGTCCCCTGAACTGGTGACTCAGGAAATCATAGGACATCTTTGAAATTAGGACTCTGATATTTGATAAGGGTGCACTGCCTGGCTGATTCTGGTGTCTCCTGGGACATGTCTCTACCATGAATCTGATTCTTGAGGAGTGAAAACACAACAAAAACTAGAGAATTGCCTCATGGCAGTTGAAGAATTGCTGTTAGCATAAAACTGATAATAAAAAGAAAGAAGCAAGTCCTTCACCTTATTTCCTTCCCTTCTGATCTTCCTTTAGCAATCCATATTGGCAAATTCCAACTGGAAGCAATCTGCCAAGGGAGAAATAAATAAATAAATGAACATATCCTGAACATATATATCTTCATTTACTTAAAAAGACTAAGCTTTATTACTACCCCTGCCAAAAACATATAGGATACATGCCAGGAAGTGGCACAGAGAGGTAACAAATGAGTAACAAAGAGAGCTTCTAGTATTGTTGTCATCCATTTGAAGGCCTGGTATATGTATTTACCAAGTCATAGCTGGACTAAAGGAATCCATGAGTCTCGTCCCTAAAAAACATTCCTCCAGATGGGAGCAATATTGGACTGCTGTCAATCTATAGGTAATGAGCATGACTGAATTATATTCCTGCTCAATTGTTTGTCACTCACAGATGCAAAGCCAAATTATCTGGGATATTTTCATTAGCAAACACACAATAATTTTACCTAATGCTTCCCCCTGTGGCCAAAGAGATAAAGATAATCTAAATGTTTTACAGAATGCTTTATCAGGCTGAACCAATTATGAACTAAATTATCTCCATGCTGATAATCATCAACCTATTTCTCAAATATATAGACAAGGACCAAACCAATTTTAATTGCCTAATTTAAGTGATTATAATGCTGCTTTAGCATGAAACCCTCACGAATGCTTATTCTAAAATGCACTTCCACAATCAAACTGTCTCCACTGTCCTCAAGGTCTGCATATCTATTCAGAAATGTACTAGTGTGCCAATTTACTTTTGTTAAATAAATGGATGCCATATATTCTTTAAAACCTCATATGGAGAATAACATTTCATAATTTATGTAACTAGAACAACAGGACTATGTCGTTAGAGTCAGTGAAAAGAAAGAGTTAATTCATTTGCAAAGTTTTTAGTTCTCATGCAAAAGCATAGTCATTGTGAGACTGCTTTCACAAGACAGAAAATAATTTTATTTAATGTCTAATTGTATAATATAGATCAAATATGCATGATTTAATGTTAATTATAAAGCTTTACTATTTTTATGTTTCTGTATTTTCATTAAGATAAATGAAAAAATATGTTGCAGACTGATCTGGTTCTTTCAATCATCCACTGTTTCTCCAATCAAAATTCCTTTAAAAATGTATCATAAAACATATTCCCCACTTTGATCAAATGCAATACAATGCATTGTCTAAAATACTCTTTAAATGTAGCTATGTAAATGAAATCATATATGTATATATACACACATATATATGCATGCACATGTTTATACAAATGCATATATACACATATTGTATATTAATAGTAGCTTTGAATATTATTTGTTCAAAATATTTTATAATTGCTTATATCTGTAAAAACATTTAAAATAATTATTTTAGGTTTAATAAATTACATGTGACATGACTTATTACATGTCCCTAATAACTTATGGATTATATTTTATATTGTATCAATGATATATCTCTATTTAGACATATGTCTAAGTTGTTAGTATTATAATAAATATTTACTAAGAGATAAAGAGATTCAATCACTGTAAACTACAGTAAACTCCATAGAGAATGTGATGAGAAACAATGTAGTATTTATCCCCAGGAAACTGGTTCTCTTTAAATTTTTTTCTGTATTTTTAAGTCATTGACTTCACAATCTCTTGAAGCAGGTTATAAATATATTCTGAAATAATGGTATTGTTAGTAATAATAAAAAAAATTTTTAAAGCAATATGAGCAATGATAATATCCTAAATTGTTATGACTCTAATCTTCTCAAAATGCATTTGTGTGTTTTTTTCCCATTTTTTACTTTGAATGACAAATTGTTACTAAGATGTAGAAAGCTTATATATTATTTCTATTTTACATATAGGAAACTAAGTCTTGTTATAGTTCACAAATATAATATTTTAGCTATTTCATATATAGTTAAAAGTTGAGTTTTAAAATTATTTCCACACTTAAATTACATTTTTTCACATATGAAAAAATCTATAATGTCCTAGGATTAAAAGACATTTACTGTTTTCCCATGAGATAGCAAGGTTTCCTATGTTTAAAAGTCAGTGTAAAACCTTGATTATTATTCTACGTTCCTTCAGGATCTAGTTCATGTGTTTCCTTTGGTGATTCCCCAGAGCAAACCACACTGTCTATGGTCCAATAAAAAAAATTATTTATTCTTCCTTATGAAATGTATTACATATCAATACTTCCTAGATCTTCTTAGATATACATGGAAGTTATTTCATTTGACTAGTAAAGGAATAAAGACCCTAAAGTGTTTAAAAATTTGAAGACACCTAGGTTAAACTTTGTGTAGAAATAGATGTTAGGCATTCAGAATTGCATCTCAAATTCCACATTTCCTTGTGTGAGTCTTCCTAGTGAAGTGTAAGTGACCAAGGATTAAAAAAAAATCAGCTGGGCGCGGTGGCTCACGCTTGTAATCCAGGCACTTAGGGAGGCTGAGACAGGAGAATCGCCAGTTCAAAGCCAACCTCAGCAACAGCGAGGCGCTAAGCAATTCAGTGAGACCCTGTCTCTACATAAAACACAAAATAGGGCTGGGGATGTGGCTCAGTGGTCGAGTGCCCCTGAGTTCAATCCCCAGTATCAAAAAAAAACAACAAATGGTAAACCAGACTTTACAAATCTTATATCTGATAAACCATTAGAACCAGAAAATATAAAGGACTTTCAAACTTGATTAGAGAAAAATTAATATGGGGCAAATGATTTAAATAATTTTGTCACAAAAGAAGGTGTAAGAATGGAAGCTGCTAATTATTGTAACAAAATATCACCAAAGACAAAAGAAAATCTTACTTGAGTTTGTATGGCCTAATTTTGCTTCAGCCTTCTAAAATATAAGCAACTGGACATAGGCTATAAAACTTGCAAAGTAATTTGTGTTTTTTTCTTTTTTTATTTGTTTTAATTTGTTATACATGATAGCAGAAAGCATTCTGAGTCATTGTACACAAACGAAGCAGAACATTTCATTTCGCTGGTTGTACACTATGTAGAGTTGCACCACATGTGCAGCCAAACATGTACCTAGGGTAATGATGTTTATCTCATTCCACAATCTTTCCTGCCCCCATGTCCCCTCCCCATTTCTCCCTCCCCATTACCCAAAGTTCCTGTAATGCCCGCCCCCATTATGGCACAGCATCAGAACATTTGGTCTTTGGATTTTGGGGATTGGCTTACTTCACTTAGTATGCTATTCTCCAACTCCATACATTCACCTGTAAATGTCATAATTTTATTCTCTTTTTATTATTAGTAATAGTCCATTGTGCATATGTACCACAGTTTCTTTATCCATTCATCTGTTGAAGGGCATCTAGTTTGGTTCCACAGTTTAGCTATTGTGAATTGAGCTACTATGAACATTGATGTGGCTGTGTCACTATAGTATGCTGATTTTAAGTCCTTTGGGCATAGATCAAGGAGTGGGAAAGAGGGGTCAAATGGTGGTTCCATTCCAAGTTTTCAAAGGAATTTCCATACTGTTTTCCATAGTGATTGTACCAATTTGCAGTGCCACCAGCAATATATGAGTGTACCTTTTTCTCCACATCCTATCCAACACTAATTATTACTTGTATTCTTGATAATTGCCATTCTGACTAGAATGAGATGAAATCTTTATTTTGATTTGCATTCCTCTAATTACTAGAGAAGCTGAACATTTTTTCATGTATTTGTTGATCAATTGTATATCTTCTTCTGAGAAGTGTCTGTTCAGTTCCTTAGCCCATTTATTGAGTGAGTTAATTATAATTTTGGTGTTAAGTTTTTTGAGTTTTTCATATATCCTGGAGATTTTGCTGTGGATGAAACTCAAGATTTTCCTCATACTAGGCAAGTACACTACCACTGATTTCTTCCACAGCCCTTCAAAGAAAGTTCTTTGAGTGTGAAGCATTCCATCTGCTCTAGCAGATTTACTGTCTCCTATTGAAACCAGACAGCAAAATACCTCCCGGCCTTTCTGGTTTCTAATTGGGTTACGCAAAAAGAAGAGCATTTCAAGAGTACTAGAGGATAGGATCAAATGTGCACAGGTTATTTATTGCCTTAGAGTTCCACCTATGGCAACATCTCAGGCTGTCTACACTACTCCAAAAGGTTTATTCATCTTCTGTAGGTTCTCCTGCCCTAGGCATGTTGACAGATCTCCACTGCTATTGGCCCTGAGGAACTGCATATGCTGCACAGTTTTCCTTCACAGTGTTTGCCCACTTGAAACTCTTCTCAGCTTCATATTCATTGTGCCATTGGTTTCCTGCCAAGAACCTGTGAGTCAAGGCCTTTTTCAAATGGTAGCCTAAAATGTATAGTTACCAGCGTTATACTCATAAATGAACTCCTCAAAACTTAACTCAGTCTTCTGCTTTTACTTCTCTTCCTTTCCTCTTTCTTGTCCTCCCTCCATCCCTCCTACTTTCCTCTCTTCTTCTTCTGAAATTTTATAATTTATAGACTTTTTGGAGCAGTTTTAGGTTTACAGAGAAAATAGGTTAAAAACTAAGGAAACTCCATATATATGTACATATATATAAGTATATATGTATATATATATATATATATCCTCTTATCCCCATTCCTCAGTTCTCTGTATATTAAAAAATTTACAGGGCTGGGGCTGTAGCTCAGTGGTAGAGCACTTGCTTAGCATCCGTGAGGCCCTGGGTTCGATCCTCAGCACCACATACAAATAATAAATTAATAAAATAAAGATCCATCAACAACTAAAAAAAAGAATTAAAAAAAATTTACATTTGTGTGGTGAATTTGTAGCAATTGATGAGCCAATATCCATATATTATTATAAATAAATTCCATCATTTATATTAGGGTTTATTCTTTGTGTTATATATTCTTTGAGGTTTTTCTTATATGTTTTCACACAAAAATATTTAAATAGCAACTACCAAATGCTATGTAGTGTTCCAAAGACAGACAAAATAGCAGTAAATAAAAAAGAGAATATGGTTTCATGAATCTTAAATTCTACTGAACAAGACAGAAAATAACCAATTAATTGTTTAATAATATATTAGGTGATACCTACTTTGGAGAAAAATAAATCAAGGGTAAGTGACAAATTAGACTACCCAGTGGATTTTGCTATTTCAGAAAGTAATTAGAATGAATTGTTTTGAAAAACTGACATTTAAAAACAGAACAAGAAATGTGAAGTACGGTGAGGGAGGAGCTGGAGCCCTTCAGCTACGAGAAGAGCATACCAGGCAAAGAGCACAAGGAAAGCAAGCTCTGGCATCTAGGTCAAAGAGGACACAGTTGTCATTTCTTCCTCTGCAGCTTAAATGAATAAAGTTTATAGCAAGTTAATAAACTACAAAACTCAAGATTCTGCCAGAAGACAAATAAACAACATAACAAAACAGTTACCCATTGTATTTAGTATATTTGTTTTTAACTATATTGAAACCAATGAAGCTATGTGGGAATATCTTACATGATGGTAAATATTTCTACTGTTTAAACTTAGAATTTTTTTCAATTCAACTACTTTAAAAACTTTAAATAACAAAATATTTAGCTTCTCTATTGATTTATTTAAAAAGACACCAAAGTTTGAGATCATTAAAATTCAAGAAGGTTTAGAAATATATATTAATAATAGTTTATATTTAGAATTTTCTACTGCATAATTGCCTTTATGGCATACTATTTTAAAACATACCTTATTACTCAAAATTACATCAATCTACTTGAAATTTAAGAATATTACAATATGTGTACTAATTGTACACTCAAATTACTTTGATTTATTTTATAGAATATATATGTAAATCCTATAATACATATATATTATATATATATATATATAGAGAGAGAGTTCAGTTTTCTAGTATTCATTTAAAACATCTGTCTAAGGCAACCTTTCTAAAATGTATTCTAGGTGCTCTTGGATAAAATTGCTGATTTTATTACTATGATACTTATTGTTTATAAGTGTAAGCATGAACAAACATCTAAAAACTATTTCCACATTGAGGATATAATTATGAAAACTTACTAAAGTAAGAATAATAGTAGTAAATACTTAGAAATTTTACCTAAATTAATTTATATTGAAAAAATTTGCTAACATTATGTAAAATTAACTTCAAATCCAGCTGAAATTAAATCAATACACAAAATTGCACAAACAATTGCTCTCAGAGAATCCTTAAAATTGCAGATGCTGGCTTCCTTGTAGGTGGAAATGTTGTATTCAGAGGATTAAAGTAATCCATTATATGCAACAAATTTAAGGGAATTGCTGTAAAACATGAACTTTTAATTCCGATGTAATTTCTTCAATATTTTTCAGGAAAGAAAAAGCCTATTGAGAATACTCACCACAAATACTCTTCAAACTTAGTTTCAATTCCTTAATTTAATTTAAAATGTTTTATTGTATTATAGGATTATTTTAAGAAATAAGAGAATGTACTTTTGAAACACTAGTTATTAAATATATTTGTGACTAAAATTTAAAAAATAATATTTTATTTTGTAACTAAGTTTACAAATAACTAATCAAAAATCTTACATTGAATTTTCTTCCTGGACTATTTTTGAACCCTACCTCATAAAATATTGAAACCTCCTAACATAAAATTAAAGTGAACTATAGAATCTCACTAACAGTAAATAAGTAGAAAAACACTAAAGTCAATTATTTTTGTATTTTTTCATGGAATACTTTAAAATAAGTGAATATGAGACCAGGTATTTAAAAAAATGGGCATTTCAACACTAAATCATGCCCAATCTCTGTTGCATGCACCTCAAACACTGTACCTCATACAGGTAGACCTGAAACAGGAAAATAATTTAAAAGTATTTCTCACTGACAAATTTAGCAGGTTTCTAAATTAATTATTTATAAGTTAATGCAAAATTATAAAATCAAAATGCTATACATTGAAGGTTTGTCCAAGTTCATACAATGAAATCCTCAAGGTGATGGTATTAGGAGGTGGAACCTTTAGGAAATGATTAGTATATCAGAGGTGGAATGTCCTTATAAAAATATTCCTGAGGGGTTTTATTACTCCTTCCTCCATGTGAGCACACAATGGTAAGATGGCTGTCTAAGATCCAGAAAGCAAGCTCTCACCAGACATAAATTTACTGGGACCTTGATCTTGGATTCTCTGGCTCCAGAGTGGGGAGGATAACATTTCTGTTGATATAAGCTACCCTGTCTGTGACATTCTGTTATAGTAACCTTAACAGGGTAAGACAACATAACCTTTCAGTCAACTTAAATTCATATTCCATCTAATTACAATTTTGTCCTAATAATTTATTATCTTACAGTTACTTTAAGGGATATAAATTTTGGAGATGTTTTGAAACTTTTAGTTGATGTAAAGGTTTTCTTAGACCCATATGCACTTATAACATTGACCTTGATGTCCTAAACTCTTGGTTATATATGTGTGTATGCTAACAATTTAGTTTATATTATATCAGATTTTACTAATTTCATAAGTACATATAAGAAGAGTTTTATTTAAAAGAAAACTTTTAAAACTTTGTTTATAATATCTATAGTGTACCTCCAAATCAATTTTATTATAGCTAAAATGTATATTAAATGAACATAGTTAAATGGACTAGAGAAAAAAATGTAATTTACAAAATTCAATTAATCAACAGTTTAATGAAGTTTATGCAATAATTAGAGATAAGAGTAAAAGTATTTCTGTTATTGAACAGATCAGAAAGGTTATTCAAGTCAGAGACTCTTTTATAAAGCACTTAGTTTCTGAAATGCAGAGCTTATAAGAGAAAATGTACAAAATAAGAAAACTTAAAAGTATAGATAGATTAACTTATGATTATTTGACAAGGATTAATAGGAAATATTAATGAGTTTTGAATTCTATAAATTTATCTCAATGATTCATCTCTGTTGCATATAAAAAAACATAGCCTGTGAAATATGGCATATATTAATAGAGATATTACCAGCTTATTCTTGGTTTTTCTTTTTGGAAAATCTAACTTGCATTCAATAAAAATTTCAACCATTTAATATATGCCTAGGAACAGTTGATAGCATAACAATTCTTTTATGAACAAATGCATGAAAACACATAAACTCATGATATTTTTATAATAACAAGCTATACATATAATACATATAGAAATTTGTAACAAAATTTCAAAGCAGGATATTTCAAATCACATTTCAGCCCATATTTTATTTACCTTCCTAAATGAAAAGTTAGAGATTGTGAGGTCAGGCCTTTAATACAGGATTGGCCCATCAGCTGTATCTTGTAATTTGCCTATTGGAGACTTCACAGCCAAGAATGTTTTTAATGTTTGTAAGTAATTGGGAAAATAATCAAAAGATATATCATGAAAAGTATATGGAATTCAAAATCCAGTGAATTTATTTATTTATTTCAATAAATAAAGTTCTATTGAAACATAACCTTATTCATTTATGCATATGATTTCTTTCTTAATATATTAGGAGAGTGGAGTGCTTGTGACAGAGACTATATGGCCCACAATCCTGAAAGTTCTACCATCTAGACCTTTACAGAACCTGTGTTTTAGTACACATTGCAGTGGGGATAAAATACCATTGCCATTTAGGCTTATGATTTTGAAAGAGATTGAAGTAGTTGAAGGATGTAAATATTTATATTAACCTATTATATTAACCTATTATATTAACCATAGAAGAACCTGCTCGTCTATGTTAAGTAAATGAATCTTTTCCTAGTAGCTTTACTCACAAACTCCCATTTAGAAAACTTGCCAGTATCCTACTGAATAATTCTTTCACTGAATGAAATGATCAGGAATTAATACACATTTTCCGTGCACAATGGGATTCTCAAGGTTCTAATGATTTTTGCAAGCTTATTTTAGTGTAGTACTAATTTACAAATTTAAATCATGGATAGTTTGCTGCTGTAGTCCATTTTGTTAATTTAGTAAAAAAGTATTTCTTTTCTTCCCAGAAGCCTTTCTTTAGGGATTCTGTCTTCCCCTGTTCTATGGAGATTATCATTCATTAAGGTAGGCCAATTGGAGTCAAGGAGTTGTGTATAGGCAGGCAGTGGTTTTTCTTTTCTTTTTCTTTTTCATTTTAGGATTTTGAGTTCTCAGAACAATATAAGGTGTTCCATGTTTCAGTGTTCTCCATGAAATTTTCAGCTACATTCCATAAGAGAAATGTTGAAAATAGAAAAATAAAGCACAAGCAATTGAATAGTGTTTCTTAAACTCGAGGTAAAAGATGTGCCTAGAACAAGCAAAATCTCTGAAAATCTTACACATGTAGCCTAATTAAATCTTTTCTTTTTCTCTTAATCTAGCTGTAATTTGGTTCTTGTAAGCCATGTATTATTACATAAAGAGTTGGAATCTAAATTTAAATTCACTCTATGAGGATATTTTCCCTTGCACAATTTTGTGACTATGGAAAAATATTTGCCAAAACTGTAGAAGCCACAATATTTCTTTTAATAATGCATATATTTCATATAAGGATTTTTATCTTTTTCTGTCATCCTCAATTATGGTATGGTAAAATATATTTGAAATATTATCTAAAAATTATCAAATGTTGTTTTGAGTCTCTAATCAGAAAATCAATATGAAATCATTTAGCAGAATTTACCAAATTGCATTAAGTTTTTTCATTGGTTTGTAAAAATGACGATTTTGACCCTATTTTATTATTTATCACTGTTATGTGTTATTTCATAATTTCTTAATGGTTAAAGGCTGTTGTTTTGACTGACAAAAAATATGTAGCTCACAAAGTGTATGATAATAAAAAGTTGTTAGTAACCTGACTTCCAAACTACAACTATTGATGGAAAGTCATTTGGACTTTTAAAGCAAAAGTATGGCAACATTTATTGGTGAATCAAATCAAAGAATATTGAAGACCACAGAAATAACAATTTGGAGCTAATTTCATAGTGTGATGAATACTTTTTCAGTAATGATTTACTTATCAAGCTTATAAGAACTCATGTTTCTCATAGAAAATATATCAAGAAAGTCTGAATTTGTCCTTCAGAATAAAAATGATATTTATTTTGCTGTCTCTACTTTTCAAAGAAGGATTAGCATATGTTGTGAATGATTACTCAAGGTCATGTATGCTTGGGAAATTATCTGCTAAAAATATATATGTAAACAGGGCTGGGGCTATAGCTCAGTGGTAGAGTGCTCGCCTCGCATGCGTGAGTCACTGAGTTCGATCCTCAGCACCACATAAAAATAAATCAATAAAATAAAGATATTAGCATCCATCTACAACTAAAAAAATATTTTAAAAATATATATATGTAAACAAATTGAGAACTTTTTTCTCATAAATACAGATTGTCATAAAATACATTAATGTCATTTTCTAATTGCTAGAAATTTTAATCATATGCCATGTGGCATAAAAACAAATTATTTTGAATATTTGAAATAGTTTAGTGGTAGATCCATACAAAGTTATGTGACCAATTTTCAAGTTACTTTTCAAACCCACTAGAATTTAAAACAGAAGAGAATTAATTACTTGAAATGTTTGCATAGCTAAAATATATACACATGCAGACACACACAAGTCTAGGAGTGCTCACACAAATGTACTCTTGAAAGAGAAGTGATTGATGAATGAAAACCTCTCAGAAGATGATGTACAATCAATAAACATATATATGAAGAAATGTTCAACGTCTCTAGCCATTAGAGAAATGCAAATCAAAACTACCCTCAGATTTCATCTCACCCCAGTCAGAATGGCAGCTATCCAAAATACCAGCAACAATAAGTGCTGGCGAGGATGTGGAGAAAAAGGTACACTTAAACATTGCTGA